>JAOWCC010001090.1:0-33539 GCA_030867875.1 Actinernus sp. WN-2022 | reverse complement strand
CATTGAACGTTTTTAATATTAGCTCGCGATCAGGAATCTATTAATTTGCTGGAAAGATGGAATCTCTCCGTTTGAGAATTTTACGGTACGTTGAACGTTTTTAATATTAGATCGCGATCAGGAATCTATTAATTTGCTGGAAAGATGGAATCTCTCCGTTTGAGAATTTACGGCACATTGAACGTTTTTAATATTAGCTCGCGATCAGGAATCTATTAATTTGCTGGAAAGATGGAATCTCTCCGTTTGAGAATTTTACGGCACATTGAACGTTTTTAATATTAGCTCGCGAGCTGGAATCTATTAATTTGCTGGAAAGATGGAATCTCTCCGTTTGAGAATTTTACGGCACATTGAACGTTTTTAATATTAGCTCGCGATCAGGAATCTATGAATTTGCTGGAAAGATGGAATCTCTCCGATTCAGAATTTTACGGCACATTGAACGTTTTTAATATTAGCTGGCGATCAGGAATCTATGAATTTGCTGGAAAGATGGAATCTCTCCGTTTGAGAATTTTACGGCACATTGAACGTTTTTAATATTAGCTCGCGATCAGGAATCTATAAATTGCTGGAAAGATGGAATCTCTCCGTTTCAGAATTTTACGGCACATTGAACGTTTTTAATATTAGCTCGCAATCAGGAATCTATTAATTTTCTGGAAAGATGGAATCTCTCCGTTTGAGAATTTTACGGCACATTGAACGTTTTTAATATTAGCTCGCGATCAGGAATCTATTAATTTGCTGGAAAGATGGAATCTCTCCGTTTGAGAATTTTACGGCAAATTGAACGTTTTTAATATTAGCTCACGATCAGGAATCTATGAATTTGCTGGAAAGATGGAATCTCTCCGTTTGAGAATTTTACGGCACATTGAACGTTTTTAATGTTAGCTCGCGAACAGGAATCTATGAATTGGCTGGAAAGATGGAATCTCTCCGTTTGAGAATTTTACGGCACATTGAACGTTTTTAATATTAGCTCGCGATCAGGAATCTATTAATTTGCTGGAAAGATGGAATCTCTCCGTTTGAGAATTTTACGGTACATTGAACGTTTTTAATATTATCTCGCGGTCAGGAATCTATTAATTTGCTGGAAAGATGGAATATCTCCGTTTGAGAATTCTACGGCACATTGAACGTTTTTAATATTAGCTCGCGATCAGGAATCTATTAATTTGCTGGAAAGATGGAATCTCTCCGTTTGAGAATTTTACGGTACATTGAACGTTTTTAATATTATCTCGCGGTCAGGAATCTATTAATTTGCTGGAAAGATGGAATATCTCCGTTTGAGAATTCTACGGCACATTGAACGTTTTTAATATTAGCTCGCGGTCAGGAATCTATTAATTTGCTGGAAAGATGGAATCTCTCCGTTTGAGAATTTTACGGCACATTGAACGTTTTTAATATTAGCTCGCGAGCTGGAATCTATTAATTTGCTGGAAAGATGGAATCTCTCCGTTTGAGAATTTTACGGCACATTGAACGTTTTTAATATTAGCTCGCGATCAGGAATCTATGAATTTGCTGGAAAGATGGAATCTCTCCGTTTGAGAATTTTACGGCACATTGAACGTTTTTAATATTAGCTCGCGAGCTGGAATCTATTAATTTGCTGGAAAGATGGAATCTCTCCGTTTGAGAATTTTACGGCACATTGAACGTTTTTAATATTAGCTCGCGATCAGGAATCTATGAATTTGCTGGAAAGATGGAATCTCTCCGATTCAGAATTTTACGGCACATTGTACGTTTTTAATATTAGCTCGCGATCAGGAATCTATTAATTTGCTGGAAAGATGGAATCTCTCCGTTTGAGAATTTTACGGTACATTGAACGTTTTTAATATTATCTCGCGGTCAGGAATCTATTAATTTGCTGGAAAGATGGAATCTCTCCGTTTGAGAATTTTACGGCACATTGAACGTTTTTAATATTAGCTCGCGAGCTGGAATCTACTAATTTGCTGGAAAGATGGAATCTCTCCGTTTGAGAATTTTACGGCACATTGAACGTTTTTAATATTAGCTCGCGAACAGGAATCTATGAATTTGCTGGAAAGATGGAATCTCTCCGATTCAGAATTTTACGGCACATTGAACGTTTTTAATATTAGCTCGCGATCAGGAATCTATTAATTTGCTGGAAAGATGGAATCTCTCCGTTTGAGAATTTTACGGCACATTGAACGTTTTTAATATTAGCTCGCGATCAGGAATCTATAAATTGCTGGAAAGATGGAATCTCTCCGTTTCAGAATTTTACGGCACATTGAACGTTTTTAATATTAGCTCGCAATCAGGAATCTATTAATTTGCTGGAAAGATGGAATCTCTCCGTTTGAGAACATTACGGCACATTGAACGTTTTTAATATTAGCTCGCGATCAGGAATCTATTAATTTGCTGGAAAGATGGAATCTCTCCGTTTGAGAATTTTACGGCACATTGAACGTTTTTAATATTAGCGCGCGATCAGGAATCTATAAATTGCTGGAAAGATGGAATCTCTCCGTTTCAGAATTTTACGGCACATTGAACGTTTTTAATATTAGCTCGCAATCAGGAATCTATTAATTTGCTGGAAAGATGGAATCTCTCCGTTTGAGAACATTACGGGACATTGAACGTTTTTAATATTAGCTCGCGATCAGGAATCTATTAATTTGCTGGAAAGATGGAATCTCTCCGTTTGAGAATTTTACGGCAAATTGAACGTTTTTAATATTAGCTCGCGATCAGGAATCTATGAATTTGCTGGAAAGATGGAATCTCTCCGTTTGAGAATTTTACGGCACATTGAACGTTTTTAATGTTAGCTCGCGAACAGGAATCTATGAATTGGCTGGAAAGATGGAATCTCTCCGTTTGAGAATTTTACGGCACATTGAACGTTTTTAATATTAGCTCGCAGTCAGGAATCTATTAATTTGCTGGAAAGATGGAATCTCTCCGTTTGAGAATTCTACGGCACATTGAACGTTTTTAATATTAGCTCGCGATCAGGAATATATCAATTTGCTGGAAAGATGGAATCTATCCGTTTGAGAATTTTACGGCACATTGAACGTTTTTAATATTAGCTCGCGGTCAGGAATCTATTAATTTGCTGGAAAGATGGAATCTCTCCGTTTGAGAATTCTACGGCACATTGAACGTTTTTAATATTAGCTCGCGATCAGGAATCTATCAATTTGCTGGAAAGATGGAATCTATCCGTTTGAGAATTTTACGGCACATTGAACGTTTTTAATATTAGCTCGCGGTCAGGAATCTATTAATTTGCTGGAAAGATGGAATCTCTCCGTTTGAGAATTATACGGCACATTGAACGTTTTTAATATTAGCTCGCGATCAGGAATCTATTAATTTGCTGGAAAGATGGAATCTCTCCGTTTGAGAATTTTACGGCACATTGAACGTTTTTAATATTAGCTCGCGATCAGGAATCTATGAATTTGCTGGAAAGATGGAATGTCTCCGTTTGAGAATTTTACGGCACATTGAACGTTTTTAATATTAGCTCGCGATCAGGAATCTATTAATTTGCTGGAAAGATGGAATCTCTCCGTTTGAGAATTTTAAGGCACATTGAACGTTTTTAATATTAGCTCGCGATCAGGAATCTATTAATTTGCTCGAAAGATGGAATCTCTCCGTTTGAGAATTTTACAGCACATTGAACGTTTTTAATATTAGCTCGCGATCAGGAATCTATGAATTTGCTGGAAAGATGGAATCTCTCCGTTTGAGAATTTTACGGCACATTGAACGTTTTTAATATTAGCTCGCGAGCAGGAATCTATTAATTTGCTGGAAAGATGGAATCTCTCCGTTTGAGAATTATACGGCACATTGAACGTTTTTAATATTAGCTCGCGAGCAGGAATCTATTAATTTGCTGGAAAGATGGAATCTCTCCGTTTGAGAATTTTACGGCACATTGAACGTTTTTAATATTAGCTCGCGAGCAGGAATCTATTAATTTGCTGGAAAGATGGAATCTCTCCGTTTCAGAATTTTACGGCACATTGAACGTTTTTAATATTAGCTCGCGATCAGGAATCTATTAATTTGCTGGAAAGATGGAATCTCTCCGTTTGAGAATTTTACGGCACATTGAACGTTTTTAATATTAGCTCGCGGTCAGGAATCTATTAATTTGCTGGAAAGATGGAATCTCTCCGTTTGAGAATTCTACGGCACATTGAACGTTTTTAATATTAGCTCGCGATCAGGAATCTATGAATTTGCTGGAAAGATGGAATCTCTCCGTTTGAGAATTTTACGGCACATTGAACGTTTTTAATATTAGCTCGCGAGCAGGAATCTATTAATTTGCTGGAAAGATGGAATCTCTCCGTTTGAGAATTTTACGGCACATTGAACGTTTTTAATATTAGCTCGCGAGCAGGAATCTATTAATTTGCTGGAAAGTTGGAATCTCTCCGTTTCAGAATTTTACGGCACATTGAACGTTTTTAATATTAGCTCGCGATCAGGAATCTATTAATTTGCTGGAAAGATGGAATCTCTCCGTTTGAGAATTTTACGGCACATTGAACGTTTTTAATATTAGCTCGCGGTCAGGAATCTATTAATTTGCTGGAAAGATGGAATCTCTCCGTTTGAGAATTCTACGGCACATTGAACGTTTTTAATATTAGCTCGCGATCAGGAATCTATCAATTTGCTGGAAAGATGGAATCTCTCCGTTTGAGAATTTTACGGCACATTGAACGTTTTTAATATTAGCTCGAGATCAGGAATCTATTAATTTGCTGGAAAGATGGAATCTCTCCGTTTGAGAATTTTACGGCACATTGAAAGTTTTTAATATTAGCTCGCGATCAGGAATCTATCAATTTGCTGGAAAGATGGAATCTCTCCGTTTCAGTATTTTACGGCACATTGAATGTTTTTAATATTAGCTCGCGATCAGGAATCTATTAATTTGCTGGAAAGATGGAATCTCTCCGTTTGAGAATTTTACGGCACATTGAACGTTTTTAATATTAGCTCGCAAGCAGGAATCTATTAATTTGCTGGAAAGATGGAATCTCTCCGTTTGAGAATTTTACGGCACATTGAAAGTTTTTAATATAAGCTCGCGAGCAGGAATCTATTAATTTGCTGGAAAGATAGAATCTCTCCGTTTGAGAATTTTACGGCACATTGAACGTTTTTAATATTAGCTCGCGATCAGGAATCTATTTATTTGCTGGAAAGATGGAATCTCTCCGTTTGAGAATTTTACGGCACATTGAACGTTTTTAATATTAGATCGGGATCAGGAATCTATTAATTTGCTGGAAAGATGGAATCTCTCCGTTTGAGAATTTTACCGCACATTGAACGTTTTTAATATTAGCTCGCGAGCAGGAATCTATTAATTTGCTGGAAAGATGGAATCTCTCCGTTTCAGAATTTTACGGCACATTGAACGTTTTTAATATTAGCTCGCGATCAGGAATCTATTAATTTGCTGGAAAGATGGAATCTCTCCGTTTGAGAATTTTACGGCACATTGAACGTTTTTAATATTAGCTCGCGGTCAGGAATCTATTAATTTGCTGGAAAGATGGAATCTCTCCGTTTGAGAATTCTACGGCACATTGAACGTTTTTAATATTAGCTCGCGATCAGGAATCTATGAATTTGCTGGAAAGATGGAATCTCTCCGTTTGAGAATTTTACGGCACATTGAACGTTTTTAATATTAGCTCGCGAGCAGGAATCTATTAATTTGCTGGAAAGATGGAATCTCTCCGTTTGAGAATTTTACGGCACATTGAACGTTTTTAATATTAGCTCGCGAGCAGGAATCTATTAATTTGCTGGAAAGATGGAATCTCTCCGTTTCAGAATTTTACGGCACATTGAACGTTTTTAATATTAGCTCGCGATCAGGAATCTATTAATTTGCTGGAAAGATGGAATCTCTCCGTTTGAGAATTTTACGGCACATTGAACGTTTTTAATATTAGATCGGGATCAGGAATCTATTAATTTGCTGGAAAGATGGAATCTCTCCGTTTCAGAATTTTACCGCACATTGAACGTTTTTAATATTAGCTCGCGAGCAGGAATCTAATAATTTGCTGGAAAGATGGAATCTCTCCGTTTCAGAATTTTACGGCACATTGAACGTTTTTAATATTAGCTTGCGATCAGGAATCTATTAATTTGCTGGAAAGATGGAATCTCTCCGTTTGAGAATTTTACGGTACATTGAACGTTTTTAATATTATCTCGAGGTCAGGAATCTATTAATTTGCTGGAAAGATGGAATATCTCCGTTTGAGAATTCTACGGCACATTGAACGTTTTTAATATTAGCTCGCGATCAGGAATCTATTAATTTGCTGGAAAGATGGAATCTCTCCGTTTGAGAATTTTACGGCACATTGAACGTTTTTAATATTAGCTCGCGATCAGGAATCTATTAATTTGCTGGAAAGATGGAATCTCTCCGTTTGAGAATATTACGGCACATTGAACGTTTTTAATATTAGCTCGCGATCAGGAATCTATGAATTTGCTGGAAAGATGGAATCTCTCCGATTCAGAATTTTACGGCACATTGAACGTTTTTAATATTAGCTCGCGATCAGGAATCTATGAATTTGCTGGAAAGATGGAATCTCTCCGTTTGAGAATTTTACCGCACATTGAACGTTTTTAATATTAGCTCGCGATCAGGAATCTATAAATTGCTGGAAAGATGGAATCTCTCCGTTTCAGAATTTTACGGCACATTGAACGTTTTTAATATTAGCTCGCAATCAGGAATCTATTAATTTGCTGGAAAGATGGAATCTCTCCGTTTGAGAATTTTACGGCAAATTGAACGTTTTTAATATTAGCTCGCGATCAGGAATCTATGAATTTGCTGGAAAGATGGAATCTCTCCGTTTGAGAATTTTACGGCACATTGAACGTTTTTAATGTTAGCTCGCGAACAGGAATCTATGAATTGGCTGGAAAGATGGAATCTCTCCGTTTGAGAATTTTACGGCACATTGAACGTTTTTAATATTAGATCGCGGTCAGGAATCTATTAATTTGCTGGAAAGATGGAATCTCTCCGTTTGAGAATTTTACGGCACATTGAACGTTTTTAATATTAGATCGGGATCAGGAATCTATTAATTTGCTGGAAAGATGGAATCTCTCCGTTTCAGAATTTTACGGCACATTGAACGTTTTTAATATTAGCTCGCGAGCAGGAATCTATTAATTTGCTGGAAAGATGGAATCTCTCCGTTTCAGAATTTTACGGCACATTGAACGTTTTTAATATTAGCTCGCGATCAGGAATCTATGAATTTGCTGGAAAGATGGAATCTCTCCGTTTGAGAATTTTACGGCACATTGAACGTTTTTAATATTAGCTCGCGATCAGGAATCTATAAATTGCTGGAAAGATGGAATCTCTCCGTTTCAGAATTTTACGGCACATTGAACGTTTTTAATATTAGCTCGCAATCAGGAATCTATTAATTTGCTGGAAAGATGGAATCTCTCCGTTTGAGAATTTTACGGCAAATTGAACGTTTTTAATATTAGCTCGCGATCAGGAATCTATGAATTTGCTGGAAAGATGGAATCTCTCCGTTTGAGAATTTTACGGCACATTGAACGTTTTTAATGTTAGCTCGCGAACAGGAATCTATGAATTGGCTGGAAAGATGGAATCTCTCCGTTTGAGAATTTTACGGCACATTGAACGTTTTTAATATTAGATCGCGATCAGGAATCTATTAATTTGCTGGAAAGATGGAATCTCTCCGATTCAGAATTTTACGGCACATTGAACGTTTTTAATATTAGCTCGCGATCAGGAATCTATGAATTTGCTGGAAAGATGGAATCTCTCCGTTTGAGAATTTTACGGCACATTGAACGTTTTTAATATTAGCTCGCGATCAGGAATCTATAAATTGCTGGAAAGATGGAATCTCTCCGTTTCAGAATTTTACGGCACATTGAACGTTTTTAATATTAGCTCGCAATCAGGAATCTATTAATTTGCTGGAAAGATGGAATCTCTCCGTTTGAGAATTTTACGGCAAATTGAACGTTTTTAATATTAGCTCGCGATCAGGAATCTATTAATTTGCTGGAAAGATGGAATCTCTCCGTTTGAGAATTTTACGGCACATTGAACGTTTTTAATGTTAGCTCGCGAACAGGAATCTATGAATTGGCTGGAAAGATGGAATCTCTCCGTTTGAGAATTTTACGGCACATTGAACGTTTTTAATATTAGATCGCGGTCAGGAATCTATTAATTTGCTGGAAAGATGGAATCTCTCCGTTTGAGAATTTTACGGCACATTGAACGTTTTTAATATTAGATCGGGATCAGGAATCTATTAATTTGCTGGAAAGATGGAATCTCTCCGTTTCAGAATTTTACGGCACATTGAACGTTTTTAATATTAGCTCGCGAGCAGGAATCTATTAATTTGCTGGAAAGATGGAATCTCTCCGTTTCAGAATTTTACGGCACATTGAACGTTTTTAATATTAGCTCGCGATCAGGAATCTATGAATTTGCTGGAAAGATGGAATCTCTCCGTTTGAGAATTTTACGGCACATTGAACGTTTTTAATATTAGCTCGCGATCAGGAATCTATAAATTGCTGGAAAGATGGAATCTCTCCGTTTCAGAATTTTACGGCACATTGAACGTTTTTAATATTAGCTCGCAATCAGGAATCTATTAATTTGCTGGAAAGATGGAATCTCTCCGTTTGAGAATTTTACGGCAAATTGAACGTTTTTAATATTAGCTCGCGATCAGGAATCTATGAATTTGCTGGAAAGATGGAATCTCTCCGTTTGAGAATTTTACGGCACATTGAACGTTTTTAATGTTAGCTCGCGAACAGGAATCTATGAATTGGCTGGAAAGATGGAATCTCTCCGTTTGAGAATTTTACGGCACATTGAACGTTTTTAATATTAGATCGCGATCAGGAATCTATTAATTTGCTGGAAAGATGGAATCTCTCCGTTTGAGAATTTTACGGCACATTGAACGTTTTTAATATTAGATCGGGATCAGGAATCTATTAATTTGCTGGAAAGATGGAATCTCTCCGTTTGAGAATTTTACGGCACATTGAACGTTTTTAATATTAGCTCGCGATCAGGAATCTATGAATTTGCTGGAAAGATGGAATCTCTCCGGTTGAGAATTTTACGGCACATTGAACGTTTTTAATATTAGCTCGCGATCAGGAATCTATTAATTTGCTGGAAAGATGGAATCTCTCCGTTTGAGAATTTTACGGTACGTTGAACGTTTTTAATATTAGATCGCGATCAGGAATCTATTAATTTGCTGGAAAGATGGAATCTCTCCGTTTGAGAATTTTACGGCACATTGAACGTTTTTAATATTAGCTCGCGATCAGGAATCTATTAATTTGCTGGAAAGATGGAATCTCTCCGTTTGAGAATTTTACGGCACATTGAACGTTTTTAATATTAGCTCGCGAGCTGGAATCTATTAATTTGCTGGAAAGATGGAATCTCTCCGTTTGAGAATTTTACGGCACATTGAACGTTTTTAATATTAGCTCGCGATCAGGAATCTATGAATTTGCTGGAAAGATGGAATCTCTCCGATTCAGAATTTTACGGCACATTGAACGTTTTTAATATTAGCTCGCGATCAGGAATCTATGAATTTGCTGGAAAGATGGAATCTCTCCGTTTGAGAATTTTACGGCACATTGAACGTTTTTAATATTAGCTCGCGATCAGGAATCTATAAATTGCTGGAAAGATGGAATCTCTCCGTTTCAGAATTTTACGGCACATTGAACGTTTTTAATATTAGCTCGCAATCAGGATCTATTAATTTGCTGGAAAGATGGAATCTCTCCGTTTGAGAATTTTACGGCACATTGAACGTTTTTAATATTAGCTCGCGATCAGGAATCTATGAATTTGCTGGAAAGATGGAATCTCTCCGATTCAGAATTTTACGGCACATTGAACGTTTTTAATATTAGCTCGCGATCAGGAATCTATGAATTTGCTGGAAAGATGGAATCTCTCCGTTTGAGAATTTTACGGCACATTGAACGTTTTTAATATTAGCTCGCGATCAGGAATCTATAAATTGCTGGAAAGATGGAATCTCTCCGTTTCAGAATTTTACGGCACATTGAACGTTTTTAATATTAGCTCGCAATCAGGATCTATTAATTTGCTGGAAAGATGGAATCTCTCCGTTTGAGAATTTTACGGCACATTGAACGTTTTTAATATTAGCTCGCGATCAGGAATCTATTAATTTGCTGGAAAGATGGAATCTCTCCGTTTGAGAATTTTACGGCACATTGAACGTTTTTAATATTAGCTCGCGAGCTGGAATCTATGAATTTGCTGGAAAGATGGAATCTCTCCGTTTGAGAATTTTACGGCACATTGAACGTTTTTAATATTAGCTCGCGATCAGGAATCTATGAATTTGCTGGAAAGATGGAATCTCTCCGATTCAGAATTTTACGGCACATTGAACGTTTTTAATATTAGCTCGCGATCAGGAATCTATGAATTTGCTGGAAAGATGGAATCTCTCCGTTTGAGAATTTTACGGCACATTGAACGTTTTTAATATTAGCTCGCGATCAGGAATCTATAAATTGCTGGAAAGATGGAATATCTCCGTTTCAGAATTTTACGGCACATTGAACGTTTTTAATATTAGCTCGCAATCAGGATCTATTAATTTGCTGGAAAGATGGAATCTCTCCGTTTGAGAATTTTACGGCACATTGAACGTTTTTAATATTAGCTCGCGATCAGGAATCTATGAATTTGCTGGAAAGATGGAATCTCTCCGATTCAGAATTTTACGGCACATTGAACGTTTTTAATATTAGCTCGCGATCAGGAATCTATGAATTTGCTGGAAAGATGGAATCTCTCCGTTTGAGAATTTTACGGCACATTGAACGTTTTTAATATTAGCTCGCGAGCAGGAATCTATTAATTTACTGGAAAGATGGAATCTCTCCGTTTCAGAATTTTACGGCACATTGAACGTTTTTAATATTAGCTCGGGATCAGGAATCTATTAATTTGCTGGAAAGATGGAATCTCTCCGTTTGATAATTTTACGGTACATTGAACGTTTTTAATATTATCTCGCGGTCAGGAATCTATTAATTTGCTGGAAAGATGGAATCTCTCCGTTTGAGAATTTTACGGCACATTGAACGTTTTTAATATTAGCTCGCGGTCAGGAATCTATTAATTTGCTGGAAAGATGGAATATCTCCGTTTGAGAATTCTACGGCACATTGAACGTTTTTAATATTAGCTCGCGGTCAGGAATCTATTAATTTGCTGGAAAGATGGAATATCTCCGTTTGAGAATTCTATGGCACATTGAACGTTTTTAATATTAGCTCGCGATCAGGAATCTATTAATTTGCTGGAAAGATGGAATCTCTCCGTTTGAGAATTTTACGGTACGTTGAACGTTTTTAATATTAGATCGCGATCAGGAATCTATTAATTTGCTGGAAAGATGGAATCTCTCCGTTTGAGAATTTTACGGCACATTGAACGTTTTTAATATTAGCTCGCGATCAGGAATCTATTAATTTGCTGGAAAGATGGAATCTCTCCGTTTGAGAATTTTACGGCACATTGAACGTTTTTAATATTAGCTCGCGAGCTGGAATCTATTAATTTGCTGGAAAGATGGAATCTCTCCGTTTGAGAATTTTACGGCAAATTGAACGTTTTTAATATTAGCTCACGATCAGGAATCTATGAGTTTGCTGGAAAGATGGAATCTCTCCGTTTGAGAATTTTACGGCACATTGAACGTTTTTAATGTTAGCTCGCGAACAGGAATCTATGAATTGGCTGGAAAGATGGAATCTCTCCGTTTGAGAATTTTACGGCACATTGAACGTTTTTAATATTAGCTCGCGATCAGGAATCTATTAATTTGCTGGAAAGATGGAATCTGTCCGTTTGAGAATTTTACGGTACATTGAACGTTTTTAATATTATCTCGCGGTCAGGAATCTATTAATTTGCTGGAAAGATGGAATATCTCCGTTTGAGAATTCTACGGCACATTGAACGTTTTTAATATTAGCTCGCGATCAGGAATCTATTAATTTGCTGGAAAGATGGAATCTCTCCGATTGAGAATTTTACGGCACATTGAACGTTTTTAATATTAGCTCGCGATCAGGAATCTATTAATTTGCTGGAAAGATGGAATCTCTCCGTTTCAGAATTTTACGGCACATTGAACGTTTTCAATATTAGCTCGCGATCAGGAATCTATGAATTTGCTGGAAAGATGGAATCTCTCCGTTTGAGAATTTTACTGCACATTGAACGTTTTTAATATTAGCTCGCGATCAGGAATCTATGAATTTGCTGGAAAGATGGAATCTCTCCGTTTGAGAATTTTACGGCACATTCAACGTTTTTAATATTAGCTCGCGAGCAGGAATCTATTAATTTGCTGGAAAGATGGAATCTCTCCGTTTCAGAATTTTACGGCACATTGAACGTTTTTAATATTAGCTCGCGATCAGGAATCTATTAATTTGCTGGAAAGATGGAATCTCTCCGTTTGAGAATTTTACGGATCATTGAACATTTTTAATATTATCTCGCGGTCAGGAATCTATTAATTTGCTGGATAGATGGAATCTCTCCGTTTGAGAATTCTACGGCACATTGAACGTTTTTAATATTAGCTCGCGATCAGGAATCTATTAATTTGCTGGAAAGATGGAATCTCTCCGTTTGAGAATTTTACGGCACATTGAACGTTTTTAATATTAGCTCGCGATCAGGAATCTATTAATTTGCTGGAAAGATGGAATCTCTCCGTTTGAGAATTTTACGGCACATTGAACGTTTTTAATATTAGCTCGCGATCAGGAATCTATTAATTTGCTCGAAAGATGTAATCTCTCCGTTTGAGAAATTTACGGCACATTGAACGTTTTTAATATTAGCTCGCGATCAGGAATCTATGAATTTGCTGGAAAGATGGAATCTCTCCGTTTGAGAATTTTACTGCACATTGGACGTTTTTAATATTAGCTCGCGATCAGGAATATATGAATTTGCTGGAAAGATGGAATCTCTCCGTTTCAGAATTTTACGGCACATTGAACGTTTTTAATATTAGCTCGCGATCAGGAATCTATGAATTTGCTGGAAAGATGGAATCTCTCCGTTTGAGAATTTTACGGTACATTGAACATTTTTAATATTATCTCGCGGTCAGGAATCTATGAATTTGCTGGAAAGATGGAATCTCTCCGTTTGAGAATTTTACGGCACATTGAACGTTTTTAATATTAGCTCGCGATCAGGAATCTATTAATTTGCTGGAAAGATGGAATCTGTCCGTTTGAGAATTTTACGGTACATTGAACGTTTTTAATATTATCTCGCGGTCAGGAATCTATTAATTTGCTGGAAAGATGGAATATCTCCGTTTGAGAATTCTACGGCACATTGAACGTTTTTAATATTAGCTCGCGATCAGGAATCTATTAATTTGCTGGAAAGATGGAATCTCTCCGATTGAGAATTTTACGGCACATTGAACGTTTTTAATATTAGCTCGCGATCAGGAATCTATTAATTTGCTGGAAAGATGGAATCTCTCCGTTTCAGAATTTTACGGCACATTGAACGTTTTCAATATTAGCTCGCGATCAGGAATCTATGAATTGGCTGGAAAGATGGAATCTCTCCGTTTGAGAATTTTACGGCACATTGAACGTTTTTAATATTAGCTCGCGATCAGGAATCTATTAATTTGCTGGAAAGATGGAATCTGTCCGTTTGAGAATTTTACGGTACATTGAACGTTTTTAATATTATCTCGCGGTCAGGAATCTATTAATTTGCTGGAAAGATGGAATATCTCCGTTTGAGAATTCTGCGGCACATTGAACGTTTTTAATATTAGCTCGCGATCAGGAATCTATTAATTTGCTGGAAAGATGGAATCTCTCCGATTGAGAATTTTACGGCACATTGAACGTTTTTAATATTAGCTCGCGATCAGGAATCTATTAATTTGCTGGAAAGATGGAATCTCTCCGTTTCAGAATTTTACGGCACATTGAACGTTTTCAATATTAGCTCGCGATCAGGAATCTATGAATTTGCTGGAAAGATGGAATCTCTCCGTTTGAGAATTTTACGGCACATTGAACGTTTTTAATATTAGCTCGCGATCAGGAATCTATGAATTTGCTGGAAAGATTGAATCTCTCCGTTTGAGAATTTTACTGCACATTGAACGTTTTTAATATTAGCTCGCGATCAGGAATATATGAATTTGCTGGAAAGATGGAATCTCTCCGTTTGAGAATTTTACGGCACATTCAACGTTTTTAATATTAGCTCGCGAGCAGGAATCTATTAATTTGCTGGAAAGATGGAATCTCTCCGTTTCAGAATTTTACGGCACATTGAACGTTTTTAATATTAGCTCGCGATCAGGAATCTATGAATTTGCTGGAAAGATGGAATCTCTCCGTTTGAGAATTTTACGGTACATTGAACATTTTTAATATTATCTCGCGGTCAGGAATCTATGAATTGGCTGGAAAGATGGAATCTCTCCGTTTGAGAATTTTACGGCACATTGAACGTTTTTAATATTAGCTCGCGATCAGGAATCTATTAATTTGCTGGAAAGATGGAATCTCTCCGATTGAGAATTTTACGGCACATTGAACGTTTTTAATATTAGCTCGCGATCAGGAATCTATTAATTTGCTGGAAAGATGGAATCTCTCCGTTTCAGAATTTTACGGCACATTGAACGTTTTCAATATTAGCTCGCGATCAGGAATCTATGAATTTGCTGGAAAGATGGAATCTCTCCGTTTGAGAATTTTACTGCACATTGAACGTTTTTAATATTAGCTCGCGAGCAGGAATCTATTAATTTGCTGGAAAGATGGAATCTCTCCGTTTGAGAATTTTACGCCACATTCAACGTTTTTAATATTAGCTCGCGAGCAGGAATCTATTAATTTGCTGGAAAGATGGAATCTCTCCGTTTCAGAATTTTACGGCACATTGAATGTTTTTAATATTAGCTCGCGATCAGGAATCTATTAATTTGCTGGAAAGATGGAATCTCTCCGATTGAGAATTTTACGGCACATTGAACGTTTTTAATATTAGCTCGCGATCAGGAATCTATTAATTTGCTGGAAAGATGGAATCTCTCCGTTTCAGAATTTTACGGCACATTGAACGTTTTCAATATTAGCTCGCGATCAGGAATCTATGAATTGGCTGGAAAGATGGAATCTCTCCGTTTGAGAATTTTACGGCACATTGAACGTTTTTAATATTAGCTCGCGATCAGGAATCTATTAATTTGCTGGAAAGATGGAATCTGTCCGTTTGAGAATTTTACGGTACATTGAACGTTTTTAATATTATCTCGCGATCAGGAATCTATTAATTTGCTGGAAAGATGGAATATCTCCGTTTGAGAATTCTACGGCACATTGAACGTTTTTAATATTAGCTCGCGATCAGGAATCTATTAATTTGCTGGAAAGATGGAATCTCTCCGATTGAGAATTTTACGGCACATTGAACGTTTTTAATATTAGCTCGCGATCAGGAATCTATTAATTTGCTGGAAAGATGGAATCTCTCCGTTTCAGAATTTTACGGCACATTGAACGTTTTCAATATTAGCTCGCGATCAGGAATCTATGAATTTGCTGGAAAGATGGAATCTCTCCGTTTGAGAATTTTACTGCACATTGAACGTTTTTAATATTAGCTCGCGATCAGGAATCTATGAATTTGCTGGAAAGATGGAATCTCTCCGTTTGAGAATTTTACGGCACATTGAACGTTTTTAATATTAGCTCGCGAGCAGGAATCTATTAATTTCCTGGAAAGATGGAATCTCTCCGTTTCAGAATTTTACGGCACATTGAACGTTTTTAATATTAGCTCGCGATCAGGAATCTATTAATTTGCTGGAAAGATGGAATCTCTCCGTTTGAGAATTTTACGGATCATTGAACATTTTTAATATTATCTCGCGGTCAGGAATCTATTAATTTGCTGGATAGATGGAATCTCTCCGTTTGAGAATTCTACGGCACATTGAACGTTTTTAATATTAGCTCGCGATCAGGAATCTATTAATTTGCTGGAAAGATGGAATCTCTCCGTTTGAGAATTTTACGGCACATTGAACGTTTTTAATATTAGCTCGCGATCAGGAATCTATTAATTTGCTGGAAAGATGGAATCTCTCCGTTTGAGAATTTTACGGCACATTGAACGTTTTTAATATTAGCTCGCGATCAGGAATCTATTAATTTGCTGGAAAGATGGAATCTGTCCGTTTGAGAATTTTACGGTACATTGAACGTTTTTAATATTATCTCGCGGTCAGGAATCTATTAATTTGCTGGAAAGATGGAATATCTCCGTTTGAGAATTCTACGGCACATTGAACGTTTTTAATATTAGCTCGCGATCAGGAATCTATTAATTTGCTGGAAAGATGGAATCTCTCCGATTGAGAATTTTACGGCACATTGAACGTTTTTAATATTAGCTCGCGATCAGGAATCTATTAATTTGCTGGAAAGATGGAATCTGTCCGTTTGAGAATTTTACGATACATTGAACGTTTTTAATATTAGCTCGCGAGCAGGAATCTATTAATTTGCTGGAAAGATGGAATCTCTCCGTTTGAGAATTTTACGGCACATTGAACGTTTTCAATATTAGCTCGCGATCAGGAATCTATTAATTTGCTGGAAAGATGGAATCTCTCCTTTTGAGAATTTTACGGCACATTGAACGTTTTTAATATTAGCTCGCGATCAGGAATCTATTAATTTGCTGGAAAGATGGAATCTCTCCGTTTGAGAATTTTACGGCACATTGAACGTTTTTAATATTAGCTCGCGATCAGGAATCTATTAATTTGCTGGAAAGATGGAATCTCTCCGTTTGAGAATTTTACGGCACATTGAACGTTTTTAATATTAGCTCGCGATCAGGAATCTATTAATTTGCTGGAAAGATGGAATCTCTCCGTTTCAGAATTTTACGGCACATTGAACGTTTTCAATATTAGCTCGCGATCAGGAATCTATGAATTTGCTGGAAAGATGGAATCTCTCCGTTTGAGAATTTTACTGCACATTGAACGTTTTTAATATTAGCTCGCGATCAGGAATCTATGAATTTGCTGGAAAGATGGAATCTCTCCGTTTGAGAATTTTACGGCACATTGAACGTTTTCAATATTAGCTCGCGATCAGGAATCTATTAATTTGCTGGAAAGATGGAATCTCTCCGTTTGAGAATTTTACGGCACATTGAACGTTTTTAATATTAGCTCGCGATCAGGAATCTATTAATTTGCTGGAAAGATGGAATCTCTCCGTTTGAGAATTTTACGGCACATTGAACGTTTTTAATATTAGCTCGCGATCAGGAATCTATTAATTTGCTGGAAAGATGGAATCTCTCCGTTTGAGAATTTTACGGCACATTGAACGTTTTTAATATTAGCTCGCGATCAGGAATCTATTAATTTGCTGGAAAGATGGAATCTCTCCGTTTCAGAATTTTACGGCACATTGAACGTTTTCAATATTAGCTCGCGATCAGGAATCTATGAATTTGCTGGAAAGATGGAATCTCTCCGTTTGAGAATTTTACTGCACATTGAACGTTTTTAATATTAGCTCGCGATCAGGAATCTATTAATTTGCTGGAAAGATGGAATCTCTCCGTTTGAGAATTTTACGGTACATTGAACGTTTTTGATATTATCTCGCGGTCAGGAATCTATTAATTAGCTGGAAAGATGGAATCTCTCCGTTTGAGAATTTTACGGCACATTGAACGTTTTTAATATTAGCTCGCGATCAGGAATCTATTAATTTTCTGGAAAGATGGAATCTCTCCGTTTGAGAATTTTACAGCACATTCAACGTTTTTAATATTAGCTCGAGAGCAGGAATCTATTAATTTGCTGGAAAGATGGAATCTCTCCGTTTGAGAATTTTACGGCACATTGAACGTTTTTAATATTAGCTCGCGATCAGGAATCTATTAATTTTCTGGAAAGATGGAATCTCTCCGTTTGAGAATTTTACAGCACATTCAACGTTTTTAATATTAGCTCGAGAGCAGGAATCTATTAATTTGCTGGAAAGATGGAATCTCTCCGTTTCAGAATTTTACGGCACATTGAACGTTTTTAATATTAGCTCGCGATCAGGAATCTATTAATTTGCTGGAAAGATGGAATCTCTCCGTTTGAGAATTTTACGGTACATTGAACGTTTTTGATATTATCTCGCGGTCAGGAATCTATTAATTAGCTGGAAAGATGGAATCTCTCCGTTTGAGAATTCTACGGCACATTGAACGTTTTTAATATTAGCTCGCGATCAGGAATCTATTAATTTGCTGGAAAGATGGAATCTCTCCGTTTGAGAATTTTACGGCACATTGAACGTTTTTAATATTAGCTCGCGATCAGGAATCTATTAATTTGCTGGAAAGATGGAATCTCTCCGTTTGAGAATTTTACGGCACATTGAACGTTTTTAATATTAGCTCGCGATCAGGAATCTATTAATTTGCTCGAAAGATGTAATCTCTCCGTTTGAGAATTTTACGGTACATTGAACGTTTTTAATATTATCTCGCGGTCAGGAATCTATTAATTTGCTGGAAAGATGGAATCTCTCCGTTTGAGAATTCTACGGCACATTGAACGTTTTTAATATTAGCTCGCGATCAGGAATCTATTAATTTGCTGGAAAGATGCAATCTCTCCGTTTGAGAATTTTACGGTACATTGATCGTTTTTAATATTAGCTCGCGATCAGGAATCTATGAATTTGCTGGAAAGATGGAATCTCTCCGTTTGAGAATTTTACGGCACATTGAACGTTTTTAATATTAGCTCGCGATCAGGAATCTATTAATTTTCTGGAAAGATGGAATCTCTCCGTTTGAGAATTTTACAGCACATTCAACGTTTTTAATATTAGCTCGCGAGCAGGAATCTATTAATTTGCTGGAAAGATGGAATCTCTCCGTTTCAGAATTTTACGGCACATTGAACGTTTTTAATATTAGCTCGCGATCAGGAATCTATTAATTTGCTGGAAAGATGGAATCTCTCCGTTTGAGAATTTTACGGTACATTGAACGTTTTTGATATTATCTCGCGGTCAGGAATCTATTAATTAGCTGGAAACATGGAATCTCTCCGTTTGAGAATTTTACGGCACATTGAACGTTTTTAATATTAGCTCGCGATCAGGAATCTATTAATTTGCTGGAAAGATGGAATCTCTCCGTTTGAGAATTTTACAGCACATTCAACGTTTTTAATATTAGCTCGAGAGCAGGAATCTATTAATTTGCTGGAAAGATGGAATCTCTCCGTTTGAGAATTTTACGGCACATTGAACGTTTTTAATATTAGCTCGCGATCAGGAATCTATTAATTTTCTGGAAAGATGGAATCTCTCCGTTTGAGAATTTTACAGCACATTCAACGTTTTTAATATTAGCTCGAGAGCAGGAATCTATTAATTTGCTGGAAAGATGGAATCTCTCCGTTTCAGAATTTTACGGCACATTGAACGTTTTTAATATTAGCTCGCGATCAGGAATCTATTAATTTGCTGGAAAGATGGAATCTCTCCGTTTGAGAATTTTACGGTACATTGAACGTTTTTGATATTATCTCGCGGTCAGGAATCTATTAATTAGCTGGAAAGATGGAATCTCTCCGTTTGAGAATTCTACGGCACATTGAACGTTTTTAATATTAGCTCGCGATCAGGAATCTATTAATTTGCTGGAAAGATGGAATCTCTCCGTTTGAGAATTTTACGGCACATTGAACGTTTTTAATATTAGCTCGCGATCAGGAATCTATTAATTTGCTGGAAAGATGGAATCTCTCCGTTTGAGAATTTTACGGCACATTGAACGTTTTTAATATTAGCTCGCGATCAGGAATCTATTAATTTGCTCGAAAGATGTAATCTCTCCGTTTGAGAATTTTACGGCACATTGAACGTTTTTAATATTAGCTCGCGGTCAGGAATCTATCAATTTGCTGGAAAGATGGAATCTCTCCGTTTGAGAATTTTACGGCACATTGAACGTTTTTAATATTAGCTCGCGATCAGGAATCTATTAATTTGCTGGAAAGATGGAATCTCTCCGTTTGAGAATTTTACGGCACATTGAACGTTTTTAATATTAGCTCGCGATCAGGAATCTATGAATTTGCTGGAAAGATGGAATCTCTCCGTTTGAGAATTTTACGGCACATTGAACGTTTTTAATATTAGCTCGCGATCAGGAATCTATTAATTTGCTCGAAAGATGTAATCTCTCCGTTTGAGAATTTTACGGCACATTGAACGTTTTTAATATTAGCTCGCGATCAGGAATCTATGAATTTGCTGGAAAGATGGAATCTCTCCGTTTGAGAATTTTACTGCACATTGAACGTTTTTAATATTAGCTCGCGATCAGGAATATATGAATTTGCTGGAAAGATGGAATCTCTCCGTGTGAGAATTTTACGGCACATTGAACGTTTTTAATATTAGCTGGCGAGCAGGAATCTATTAATTTGCTGGAAAGATGGAATCTCTCCGTTTCAGAATTTTACTGCACATTGAACGTTTTTAATATTAGCTCGCGATCAGGAATCTATTAATTTGCTGGAAAGATGGAATCTCTCCGTTTGAGAATTTTACGGTACATTGAACATTTTTAATATTATCTCGCGGTCAGGAATCTATTAATTTGCTGGAAAGATGGAATCTGTCCGTTTGAGAATTCTACGGCACATTGAACGTTTTTAATATTAGCTCGCGATCAGGAATCTATTAATTTGCTGGAAAGATGGAATCTCTCCGTTTGTGAATTTTACGGCACATTGAACGTTTTTAATATTAGCTCGCGATCAGGAATCTATTAATTTGCTCGAAAGATGTAATCTCTCAGTTTGAGAATTTTACGGCACATTGAACGTTTTTAATATTAGCTCGCGGTCAGGAATCTATCAATTTGCTGGAAAGATTGAATCTCTCCGTTTCAGTATTTTACGGCACATTGAATGTTTTTAATATTAGCTCGCGATCAGGAATCTATCAATTTGCTGGAAAGATGGAATCTCTCCGTTTGAGAATTTTACGGCACATTGAACGTTTTTAATATTAGCTCGCGATCAGGAATCTATGAATTTGCTGGAAAGATGGAATCTCTCCGTTTGAGAATTTTACGGCACATTGAACGTTTTTAATATTAGCTCGCGATCAGGAATCTATGAATTTGCTGGAAAGATGGAATCTCTCCGTTTGAGAATTTTACGGCACATTGAACGTTTTTAATATTAGCTCGCGATCAGGAATCTATTAATTTGCTCGAAAGATGTAATCTCTCCGTTTGAGAATTTTACGGCACATTGAACGTTTTTAATATTAGCTCGCGATCAGGAATCTATGAATTTGCTGGAAAGATGGAATCTCTCCGTTTGAGAATTTTACTGCACATTGAACGTTTTTAATATTAGCTCGCGATCAGGAATATATGAATTTGCTGGAAAGATGGAATCTCTCCGTTTGAGAATTTTACGGCACATTCAACGTTTTTAATATTAGCTCGCGAGCAGGAATCTATTAATTTGCTGGAAAGATGGAATCTCTCCGTTTCAGAATTTTACTGCACATTGAACGTTTTTAATATTAGCTCGCGATCAGGAATCTATTAATTTGCTGGAAAGATGGAATCTCTCCGTTTGAGAATTTTACGGTACATTGAACATTTTTAATATTATCTCGCGGTCAGGAATCTATTAATTTGCTGGAAAGATGGAATCTGTCCGTTTGAGAATTCTACGGCACATTGAACGTTTTTAATATTAGCTCGCGATCAGGAATCTATTAATTTGCTGGAAAGATGGAATCTCTCCGTTTGTGAATTTTACGGCACATTGAACGTTTTTAATATTAGCTCGCGATCAGGAATCTATTAATTTGCTCGAAAGATGTAATCTCTCAGTTTGAGAATTTTACGGCACATTGAACGTTTTTAATATTAGCTCGCGGTCAGGAATCTATCAATTTGCTGGAAAGATTGAATCTCTCCGTTTGAGAATTTTACGGCACATTGAACGTTTTTAATATTAGCTCGCGATCAGGAATCTATTAATTTGCTGGAAAGATGGAATCTCTCCGTTTGAGAATTTTACGGCACATTGAACGTTTTTAATATTAGCTCGCGATCAGGAATCTATTAATTTGCTGGAAAGATGGAATCTCTCCGTTTGAGAATTTTACGGCACATTCAACGTTTTTAATATTAGCTCGCGAGCAGGAATCTATTAATTTGCTGGAAAGATGGAATCTCTCCGTTTCAGAATTTTACGGCACATTGAACGTTTTTAATATTAGCTCGCGATCAGGAATCTATTAATTTGCTGGAAAGATGGAATCTCTCCGTTTGAGAATTTTACGGTACATTGAACGTTTTTAATATTATCTCGCGGTCAGGAATCTATTAATTTGCTGGAAAGATGGAATCTCTCCGTTTGAGAATTCTACGGCACATTGAACGTTTTTAATATTAGCTCGCGATCAGGAATCTATTAATTTGCTGGAAAGATGGAATCTCTCCGTTTGAGAATTTTACGGCACATTGATCGTTTTTAATATTAGCTCGCGATCAGGAATCTATTAATTTGCTGGAAAGATGGAATCTCTCCGTTTGAGAATTTTACGGCACATTGAACGTTTTTAATATTAGCTCGCGATCAGGAATCTATTAATTTTCTGGAAAGATGGAATCTCTCCGTTTGAGAATTTTACAGCACATTCAACGTTTTTAATATTAGCTCGCGAGCAGGAATCTATTAATTTGCTGGAAAGATGGAATCTCTCCGTTTCAGAATTTTACGGCACATTGAACGTTTTTAATATTAGCTCGCGATCAGGAATCTATTAATTTGCTGGAAAGATGGAATCTCTCCGTTTGAGAATTTTACGGTACATTGAACGTTTTTGATATTATCTCGCGGTCAGGAATCTATTAATTAGCTGGAAAGATGGAATCTCTCCGTTTGAGAATTTTACGGCACATTGAACGTTTTTAATATTAGCTCGCGATCAGGAATCTATTAATTTTCTGGAAAGATGGAATCTCTCCGTTTGAGAATTTTACAGCACATTCAACGTTTTTAATATTAGCTCGAGAGCAGGAATCTATTAATTTGCTGGAAAGATGGAATCTCTCCGTTTCAGAATTTTACGGCACATTGAACGTTTTTAATATTAGCTCGCGATCAGGAATCTATTAATTTGCTGGAAAGATGGAATCTCTCCGTTTGAGAATTTTACGGTACATTGAACGTTTTTGATATTATCTCGCGGTCAGGAATCTATTAATTAGCTGGAAAGATGGAATCTCTCCGTTTGAGAATTCTACGGCACATTGAACGTTTTTAATATTAGCTCGCGATCAGGAATCTATTAATTTGCTGGAAAGATGGAATCTCTCCGTTTGAGAATTTTACGGCACATTGAACGTTTTTAATATTAGCTCGCGATCAGGAATCTATTAATTTGCTGGAAAGATGGAATCTCTCCGTTTGAGAATTTTACGGCACATTGAACGTTTTTAATATTAGCTCGCGATCAGGAATCTATTAATTTGCTCGAAAGATGTAATCTCTCCGTTTGAGAATTTTACGGCACATTGAACGTTTTTAATATTAGCTCGCGGTCAGGAATCTATCAATTTGCTGAAAGATGGAATCTCTCCGTTTGAGAATTTTACGGCACATTGAACGTTTTAATATTAGCTCGCGATCAGGAATCTATTAATTTGCTGGAAAGATGGAATCTCTCCGTTTGAGAATTTTCGGCACATTGAACGTTTTTAATATTAGCTCGCGAGCAGGAATCTATGAATTTGCTGGAAAGATGGAATCTCTCCGTTTCAGAATTTTACGGCACATTGAACGTTTTTAATATTAGCTCGCGATCAGGAATCTATTAATTTGCTGGAAAGATGGAATCTCTCCGTTTCAGAATTTTACGGCACATTGAACGTTTTTAATATTAGCTCGCGATCAGGAATCTATGAATTTGCTGGAAAGATGGAATCTCTCCGTTTGAGAATTTTACGGCACATTGAACGTTTTTAATGTTAGCTCGCGATCAGGAATCTATTAATTTGCTCGAAAGATGTAATCTCTCCGTTTGAGAATTTTACGGTACATTGAACGTTTTTAATATTATCTCGCGGTCAGGAATCTATTAATTTGCTGGAAAGATGGAATCTCTCCGTTTGAGAATTCTACGGCACATTGAACGTTTTTAATATTAGCTCGCGATCAGGAATCTATTAATTTGCTGGAAAGATGGAATCTCTCCGTTTGAGAATTTTACGGCACATTGATCGTTTTTAATATTAGCTCGCGATCAGGAATCTATTAATTTGCTGGAAAGATGGAATCTCTCCGTTTGAGAATTTTACGGCACATTGAACGTTTTTAATATTAGCTCGCGATCAGGAATCTATTAATTTGCTGGAAAGATGAAATCTCTCCGTTTCAGAATTTTACGGCACATTGAACGTTTTTAATATTAGCTCGCGATCAGGAATCTATTAATTTGCTGGAAAGATGGAATCTCTCCGTTTGAGAATTTTACAGCACATTCAACGTTTTTAATATTAGCTCGCGAGCAGGAATCTATTAATTTGCTGGAAAGATGAAATCTCTCCGTTTCAGAATTTTACGGCACATTGAACGTTTTTAATATTAGCTCGCGAGCAGGAATCTATTAATTTGCTGGGAAGATGGAATCTCTCCGTTTCAGAATTTTACGGCACATTGAACGTTTTTAATATTAGCTCGCGATCAGGAATCTATGAATTTGCTGGAAAGATGGAATCTCTCCGTTTGAGAATTTTACGGCACATTGAACGTTTTTAATGTTAGCTCGCGATCAGGAATCTATTAATTTGCTCGAAAGATGTAATCTCTCCGTTTGAGAATTTTACGGTACATTGAACGTTTTTAATATTATCTCGCGGTCAGGAATCTATTAATTTGCTGGAAAGATGGAATCTCTCCGTTTGAGAATTCTACGGCACATTGAACGTTTTTAATATTAGCTCGCGATCAGGAATCTATTAATTTGCTGGAAAGATGGAATCTCTCCGTTTGAGAATTTTACGGCACATTGATCGTTTTTAATATTAGCTCGCGATCAGGAATCTATTAATTTGCTGGAAAGATGGAATCTCTCCGTTTGAGAATTTTACGGCACATTGAACGTTTTTAATATTAGCTCGCGATCAGGAATCTATTAATTTGCTGGAAAGATGAAATCTCTCCGTTTCAGAATTTTACGGCACATTGAACGTTTTTAATATTAGCTCGCGATCAGGAATCTATTAATTTGCTGGAAAGATGGAATCTCTCCGTTTGAGAATTTTACAGCACATTCAACGTTTTTAATATTAGCTCGCGAGCAGGAATCTATTAATTTGCTGGGAAGATGGAATCTCTCCGTTTCAGAATTTTACGGCACATTCAACGTTTTTAATATTAGCTCGCGAGCAGGAATCTATTAATTTGCTGGGAAGATGGAATCTCTCCGTTTCAGAATTTTACGGCACATTCAACGTTTTTAATATTAGCTCGCGATCAGGAATCTATTAATTTGCTGGAAAGATGGAATCTCTCCGTTTGAGAATTTTACGGTACATTGAACGTTTTTGATATTATCTCGCGGTCAGGAATCTATTAATTTGCTGGAAAGATGAATCTCTCCGTTTGAGAATTCTACGGCACATTGAACGTTTTTAATATTAGCTCGCGATCAGGAATCTATTAATTTGCTGGAAAGATGGAATCTCTCCGTTTGAGAATTTTACGGCACATTGAACGTTTTTAATATTAGCTCGCGAGCAGGAATCTATGAATTTGCTGGAAGGATGGAATCTCTCCGTTTGAGAATTTACGGCACATTGAACGTTTTTATATTAGCTCGCGATCAGGAATCAATTAATTTGCTCGAAAGATGTAATCTCTCCGTTTGAGAATTTTACGGCACATTGAACGTTTTTAATATTAGCTCGCGGTCAGGAATCTATCAATTTGCTGGAAAGATGGAATCTCTCCGTTTGAGAATTTTACGGCACATTCATCGTTTTTAATATTAGCTCGCGATCAGGAATCTATTAATTTGCTGGAAAGATGGAATCTCTCCGTTTGAGAATTTTACGGCACATTGAGCGTTTTTAATATTAGCTCGCGATCAGGAATCTATTAATTTGCTGGAAAGATGGAATCTCTCCGTTTGAGAATTTTACGGCACATTGAACGTTTTTAATATTAGCTCGCGATCAGGAATCTATTAATTTGCTGAAAGATGAAATCTCTCCGTTTCAGAATTTTACGGCACATTGAACGTTTTTAATATTAGCTCGCGATCAGGAATCTATTAATTTGCTGGAAAGATGGAATCTCTCCGTTTGAGAATTTTCGGCACATTGATCGTTTTTAATATTAGCTCGCGATCAGGAATCTATTAATTTGCTGGAAAGATGGAATCTCTCCGTTTGAGAATTTTACGGCACATTGAACGTTTTTAATATTAGCTCGCGATCAGGAATCTATTAATTTGCTGGAAAGATGAAATCTCTCCGTTTCAGAATTTTACGGCACATTGAACGTTTTTAATATTAGCTCGCGATCAGGAATCTATTAATTTGCTGGAAAGATGGAATCTCTCCGTTTGAGAATTTTACAGCACATTCAACGTTTTTAATATTAGCTCGCGAGCAGGAATCTATTAATTTGCTGGGAAGATGGAATCTCTCCGTTTCAGAATTTTACGGCACATTCAACGTTTTTAATATTAGCTCGCGAGCAGGAATCTATTAATTTGCTGGGAAGATGGAATCTCTCCGTTTCAGAATTTTACGGCACATTCAACGTTTTTAATATTAGCTCGCGATCAGGAATCTATTAATTTGCTGGAAAGATGGAATCTCTCCGTTTGAGAATTTTACGGTACATTGAACGTTTTTGATATTATCTCGCGGTCAGGAATCTATTAATTTGCTGGAAAGATGGAATCTCTCCGTTTGAGAATTCTACGGCACATTGAACGTTTTTAATATTAGCTCGCGATCAGGAATCTATTAATTTGCTGGAAAGATGGAATCTCTCCGTTTGAGAATTTTACGGCACATTGAACGTTTTTAATATTAGCTCGCGAGCAGGAATCTATGAATTTGCTGGAAGGATGGAATCTCTCCGTTTGAGAATTTTACGGCACATTGAACGTTTTTAATATTAGCTCGCGATCAGGAATCAATTAATTTGCTCGAAAGATGTAATCTCTCCGTTTGAGAATTTTACGGCACATTGAACGTTTTTAATATTAGCTCGCGGTCAGGAATCTATCAATTTGCTGGAAAGATGGAATCTCTCCGTTTGAGAATTTTACGGCACATTCATCGTTTTTAATATTAGCTCGCGATCAGGAATCTATTAATTTGCTGGAAAGATGGAATCTCTCCGTTTGAGAATTTTACGGCACATTGAGCGTTTTTAATATTAGCTCGCGATCAGGAATCTATTAATTTGCTGGAAAGATGGAATCTCTCCGTTTGAGAATTTTACGGCACATTGAACGTTTTTAATATTAGCTCGCGATCAGGAATCTATTAATTTGCTGGAAAGATGAAATCTCTCCGTTTCAGAATTTTACGGCACATTGAACGTTTTTAATATTAGCTCGCGATCAGGAATCTATTAATTTGCTGGAAAGATGGAATCTCTCCGTTTGAGAATTTTACGGCACATTGAACGTTTTTAATATTAGCTCGCGATCAGGAATCTATTAATTTGCTGGAAAGATGAAATCTCTCCGTTTCAGAATTTTACGGCACATTGAACGTTTTTAATATTAGCTCGCGATCAGGAATCTATTAATTTGCTGGAAAGATGGAATCTCTCCGTTTGAGAATTTTCGGCACATTGAACGTTTTTAATATTAGCTCGCGAGCAGGAATCTATTAATTTGCTGGAAAGATGGAATCTCTCCGTTTCAGAATTTTACGGCACATTGAACGTTTTTAATATTAGCTCGCGATCAGGAATCTATTAATTTGCTGGAAAGATGGAATCTCTCCGTTTGAGAATTTTACGGATCATTGAACATTTTTAATATTATCTCGCGGTCAGGAATCTATTAATTTGCTGGATAGATGGAATCTCTCCGTTTGAGAATTTTACGGTACTTGAACGTTTTTGATATTATCTCGCGGTCAGGAATCTATTAATTTGCTGGAAAGATGGAATCTCTCCGTTTGAGAATTCTACGGCACATTGAACGTTTTTAATATTAGCTCGCGATCAGGAATCTATTAATTTGCTGGAAAGATGGAATCTCTCCGTTTGAGAATTTTACGGCACATTGAACGTTTTTAATATTAGCTCGCGAGCAGGAATCTATGAATTTGCTGGAAAGATGGAATCTCTCCGTTTGAGAATTTTACGGCACATTGAACGTTTTTAATATTAGCTCGCGATCAGGAATCTATGAATTTGCTGGAAAGATGGAATCTCTCCGTTTGAGAATTTTACGGCACATTGAACGTTTTTAATATTAGCTCGCGATCAGGAATCTATTAATTTGCTGGAAAGATGGAATCTCTCCGTTTGAGAATTCTACGGCACATTGAACGTTTTAATATTAGCTCGCGATCAGGAATCTATGAATTTGCTGGAAAGATGGAATCTCTCCGTTTGAGAATTTTACGGCACATTGAACGTTTTTAATATTAGCTCGCGATCAGGAATCTATTAATTTGCTGGAAAGATGGAATCTCTCCGTTTGAGAATTTTACGGCACATTGAACGTTTTTAATATTAGCTCGCGATCAGGAATCTATTAATTTGCTCGAAAGATGGAATCTCTCCGTTTGAGAATTTTACGGCACATTGAACGTTTTTAATATTAGCTCGCGGTCAGGAATCTATCAATTTGCTGGAAAGATGGAATCTCTCCGTTTGAGAATTTTACGGCACATTGAACGTTTTTAATATTAGCTCGCGATCAGGAATCTATTAATTTGCTGGAAAGATGGAATCTCTCCGTTTGAGAATTTTCGGCACATTGAACGTTTTTAATATTAGCTCGCGAGCAGGAATCTATGAATTTGCTGGAAAGATGGAATCTCTCCGTTTCAGAATTTTACGGCACATTGAACGTTTTTAATATTAGCTCGCGGTCAGGAATCTATCAATTTGCTGGAAAGATGGAATCTCTCCGTTTGAGAATTTTACGGCACATTGAACGTTTTTTAATATTAGCTCGCGATCAGGAATCTATTAATTTGCTGGAAAGATGGAATCTCTCCGTTTGAGAATTTTCGGCACATTGAACGTTTTTAATATTAGCTCGCGAGCAGGAATCTATGAATTTGCTGGAAAGATGGAATCTCTCCGTTTCAGAATTTTACGGCACATTGAACGTTTTTAATATTAGCTCGCGATCAGGAATCTATTAATTTGCTGGAAAGATGGAATCTCTCCGTTTGAGAATTTTCGGCACATTGAACGTTTTTAATATTAGCTCGCGATCAGGAATCTATTAATTTGCTGGAAAGATGGAATCTCTCCGTTTGAGAATTTTCGGCACATTGAACGTTTTTAATATTAGCTCGCGATCAGGAATCTATTAATTTGCTGGAAAGATGGAATCTCTCCGTTTGTGAATTTTACGGCACATTGAACGTTTTTAATATTAGCTCGCGATCAGGAATCTATTAATTTGCTCGAAAGATGTAATCTCTCAGTTTGAGAATTTTACGGCACATTGAACGTTTTTAATATTAGCTCGCGGTCAGGAATCTATCAATTTGCTGGAAAGATTGAATCTCTCCGTTTGAGAATTTTACGGCACATTGAACGTTTTTAATATTAGCTCGCGATCAGGAATCTATTAATTTGCTGGAAAGATGGAATCTCTCCGTTTGAGAATTTTACGGCACATTGAACGTTTTTAATATTAGCTCGCGATCAGGAATCTATTAATTTGCTGGAAAGATGGAATCTCTCCGTTTGAGAATTTTACGGCACATTGAACGTTTTTAATATTAGCTCGCGAGCAGGAATCTATTAATTTGCTGGAAAGATGGAATCTCTCCGTTTCAGAATTTTACGGCACATTGAACGTTTTTAATATTAGCTCGCGATCAGGAATCTATTAATTTGCTGGAAAGATGGAATCTCTCCGTTTGAGAATTTTACGGTACATTGAACGTTTTTAATATTATCTCGCGGTCAGGAATCTATTAATTTGCTGGAAAGATGGAATCTCTCCGTTTGAGAATTCTACGGCACATTGAACGTTTTTAATATTAGCTCGCGATCAGGAATCTATTAATTTGCTGGAAAGATGGAATCTCTCCGTTTGAGAATTTTACGGCACATTGATCGTTTTTAATATTAGCTCGCGATCAGGAATCTATTAATTTGCTGGAAAGATGGAATCTCTCCGTTTGAGAATTTTACGGCACATTGAACGTTTTTAATATTAGCTCGCGAGCAGGAATCTATGAATTTGCTGGAAAGATGGAATCTCTCCGTTTGAGAATTTTACGGCACATTGAACGTTTTTAATATTAGCTCGCGATCAGGAATCTATGAATTTGCTGGAAAGATGGAATCTCTCCGTTTGAGAATTTTACGGCACATTGAACGTTTTTAATATTAGCTCGCGATCAGGAATCTATTAATTTGCTGGAAAGATGGAATCTCTCCGTTTGAGAATTCTACGGCACATTGAACGTTTTTAATATTAGCTCGCGATCAGGAATCTATTAATTTGCTGGAAAGATGGAATCTCTCCGTTTGAGAATTTTACGGCACATTGAACGTTTTTAATATTAGCTCGCGATCAGGAATCTATTAATTTGCTGGAAAGATGGAATCTCTCCGTTTGAGAATTTTACGGCACATTGAACGTTTTTAATATTAGCTCGCGATCAGGAATCTATTAATTTGCTCGAAAGATGTAATCTCTCCGTTTGAGAATTTTACGGCACATTGAACGTTTTTAATATTAGCTCGCGGTCAGGAATCTATCAATTTGCTGGAAAGATGGAATCTCTCCGTTTGAGAATTTTACGGCACATTGAACGTTTTTAATATTAGCTCGCGATCAGGAATCTATTAATTTGCTGGAAAGATGGAATCTCTCCGTTTGAGAATTTTCGGCACATTGAACGTTTTTAATATTAGCTCGCGAGCAGGAATCTATGAATTTGCTGGAAAGATGGAATCTCTCCGTTTCAGAATTTTACGGCACATTGAACGTTTTTAATATTAGCTCGCGATCAGGAATCTATTAATTTGCTGGAAAGATGGAATCTCTCCGTTTGACAATTTTACGGTACATTGAACGTTTTTAATATTATCTCGCGGTCAGGAATCTATTAATTTGCTGGAAAGATGGAATCTCTCCGTTTGAGAATTCTACGGCACATTGAAAGTTTTTAATATTAGCTCGCGATCAGGAATCTATTAATTTGCTGGAAAGATGGAATCTCTCCGTTTGAGAATTTTACGGCACATTGAACGTTTTTAATATTAGCTCGCGGTCAGGAATCTATCAATTTGCTGGAAAGATGGAATCTCTCCGTTTGAGAATTTTACGGCACATTGAACGTTTTTAATATTAGCTCGCGATCAGGAATCTATTAATTTGCTGGAAAGATGGAATCTCTCCGTTTGAGAATTTTCGGCACATTGAACGTTTTTAATATTAGCTCGCGATCAGGAATCTATTAATTTGCTGGAAAGATGGAATCTCTCCGATTGCGAATTTTACGGCACATTGAACGTTTTTTAATATTAGCTCGCGATCAGGAATCTATTAATTTGCTGGAAAGATGGAATCTCTCCGTTTCAGAATTTTACGGCACATTGAACGTTTTCAATATTAGCTCGCGATCAGGAATCTATTAATTTGCTGGAAAGATGGAATCTGTCCGTTTGAGAATTTTACGGTACATTGAACGTTTTTAATATTAGCTCGCGAGCAGGAATCTATTAATTTGCTGGAAAGATGGAATCTCTCCGTTTGAGAATTTTACGGCACATTGAACGTTTTTAATATTAGCTCGCGATCAGGAATCTATTAATTTGCTGGAAAGATGGAATCTGTCCGTTGGAGAATTTTACGGCACATTGAACGTTTTTTAATATTAGCTCGCGAGCAGGAATCTATTGATTTGCTGGAAAGATGGAATCTCTCCGTTTCAGAATTTTACGGCACATTGAACGTTTTTAATATTAGCTCGCGATCAGGAATCTATTAATTTGCTGGAAAGATGGAATCTCTCCGTTTGAGAATTTTACGGATCATTGAACATTTTTAATATTATCTCGCGGTCAGGAATCTATTAATTTGCTGGATAGATGGAATCTCTCCGTTTGAGAATTCTACGGCACATTGAACGTTTTTAATATTAGCTCGCAATCAGGAATCTATTAATTTGCTGGAAAGATGGAATCTCTCCGTTTGAGAATTTTACGGCACATTGAACGTTTTTAATATTAGCTCGCGATCAGGAATCTATTAATTTGCTGGAAAGATGGAATCTCTCCGTTTGAGAATTTTACGGCACATTGAACGTTTTTTAATATTAGCTCGCGATCAGGAATCTATTAATTTGCTCGAAAGATGTAATCTCTCCGTTTGAGAATTTTACGGCACATTGAACGTTTTTAATATTAGCTCGCGATCAGGAATCTATGAATTTGCTGGAAAGATGGAATCTCTCCGTTTGAGAATTTTACTGCACATTGAACGTTTTTAATATTAGCTCGCGATCAGGAATATATGAATTTGCTGGAAAGATGGAATCTCTCCGTTTGAGAATTTTACGGCACATTCAACGTTTTTAATATTAGCTCGCGAGCAGGAATCTATTAATTTGCTGGAAAGATGGAATCTCTCCGTTTCAGAATTTTACTGCACATTGAACGTTTTTAATATTAGCTCGCGATCAGGAATCTATTAATTTGCTGGAAAGATGGAATCTCTCCGTTTGAGAATTTTACGGTACATTGAACATTTTTAATATTATCTCGCGGTCAGGAATCTATTAATTTGCTGGAAAGATGGAATCTGTCCGTTTGAGAATTCTACCGCACATTGAACGTTTTTAATATTAGCTCGCGATCAGGAATCTATTAATTTGCTGGAAAGATGGAATCTCTCCGTTTGTGAATTTTACGGCACATTGAACGTTTTTAATATTAGCTCGCGATCAGGAATCTATTAATTTGCTCGAAAGATGTAATCTCTCAGTTTGGTTTTTAATATTAGCTCGCGATCAGGAATCTATTAATTTGCTGGAAAGATGG
>JAOWCC010001089.1:0-37422 GCA_030867875.1 Actinernus sp. WN-2022 | reverse complement strand
ATTGAAAGCTCGAGAAATGGCGCCACTTTGAAGATATTAGGGGTACACAAGTAACTTTGAGAGATTAAGGTTAGGTTACAAAAAACACATTTTCGGATTTTCTACTCCAAATAGGGCAAAACTGGCACGCCAGTCTGAAAGTACAGGAAGAGGCCGTTGTATTGCCGTATAGTGCATCGAAATCCATTAAAAGGTCGAGAAATGGCGCCACTTTGAAATTTAGGTTACACAAGTAAATTAATGCGTACTTGTTGGCTTTAAAAGCAGTAACTCACTTTTCAACGTTTTGATCCCAAAAATGCACCTTTTTTCTCAGACCTAGTGGAAAATGTACATCTTTCACTAAGCAAATCGTTGCGCCATACGTCAGGCAAAGTTTGTTTTTCGCGAAATTTTTTGAACTACTCCTCCCCACCCCACACCACCCTCATAAAATACCTACAGATCAATTATTGAAAGAAAGGCCAGAAAAGTCGTAAACTGTCATTTGCCCTTTCAAGAAAGCGGCAAAAACACGAGTAACTGGCTTTTAAAGTGCCCCTACGATCAAATTTTGACATATCAATGTTTTTGCATATTCATAAAGTAGAGTTCATATATTATTACCAGTTCAAATTGTTTTTCGATACAACGACAGGAAGTCTAATTTTTTTAGCTCCAAATATTGAATCTACACGTCCGCCATTACTGGAAGCCGTGCCCTTTGTTCAGCTTTAAACAAAGGTTTATTCACCGGAAATGATGTCATACACTTAACGCTCGCCTGCAGAACACAACGCCTGGAGGCATATTTCTACTAATTACGTCTTCACGTACATAAGAAGAAAGTTATATTTATCTTTGCGAGGTTGGCTACTTTTTTATGCACGCTATTTCGCGCCACGAGGTTGTCGTGTTAAGTGTATGACATCACTTCCGGTGAATAAACCTTTGTTTAAAGCTGAACCAAAGGGCACGGCTTCCAGCAATGGCGGACAGGATTTTACCGGTAAACTCTCCTAAAATTTGTGGTTTAAGATGCCCATTTGGGAATATTTTTTACTATTTCGGATATTTCTAATACTGATTGACCTATAGACACTGAAAAAGTGGCAAATCGAAATGGTAAATTTTCGTCGTAGTGGCACTTTAAAGCTTAAAGGCACACAAGATCTACGCTGTTTCCACAAAAGGAGCCCTAGAACCTAAAACCCCCTTTGTGAAAACATGCTAGATCTTGTGTGCCTTTAGCTTAAAAGCCAGTAACTCGTGTTTTTGCCGTTTTCTTGAAACGGCAAATGACAGTTGAAGACTTTAATGGCCCTTTCTATCCCATAATTTACTTGTGTGAGATCTATCCCATAATTTCTTTATTTGAGACCTAGAGGTTATGCTTAGGTTAGAAAAAGGCCATTTTCTGGTATTGTTACTCAAAATACAGGAAACTTCCATCCATTAAACGCAATCTACATGAAGAGAACGTTGTATTGCCGTATAGTGCATCGAAATCCATTGAAAGCTCGAGAAATGGCGCCACTTTGAAGATATTAGGGGTACACAAGTAACTTTGAGAGATTAAGGTTAGGTTACAAAAAAACACATTTTCGGATTTTCTACTCCAAATAGGGCAAAACTGGCACGCCAGTCTGAAAGTACAGGAAGAGGCCGTTGTATTGCCGTATAGTGCATCGAAATCCATTAAAAGGTCGAGAAATGGCGCCAACTTTGAAATTTAGGTTACACAAGTAAATTAATGCGTACTTGTTGGCTTTAAAAGCCAGTAACTCACTTTTCAACGTTTTGATCCCAAAAATGCACCTTTTTTCTCAGACCTAGTTGGAAAATGTACATCTTTCACTAAGCAAATCGTTGCGCCATACGTCAGGCAAAGTTGGTTTTTCGCGAAATTTTTTGAACTACTCCTCCCCACCCCACACCACCCTCATAAAATACCTACAGATCAATTATTGGAAAGAAAGGCCAGAAAAGTCGTAAACTGTCATTTGCCCTTTCAAGAAAGCGGCAAAAACACGAGTAACTGGCTTTTAAAGCTTAAAGGCACACAAGATCTACGCTGTTTCCACAAAAGGAGCCCTAGAACCTAAAACCCCCTTTTGTGAAAACATGCTAGATCTTGTGTGCCTTTAGCTTTAAAAGCCAGTAACTCGTGTTTTGCCGTTTTCTTGAAACGGCAAATGACAGTTGAAGACTTTAATGGCCTTTCTATCCCATAATTTACTTGTGTGAGATCTATCCCATAATTTCTTTATTTGAGACCTAGAGGTTATGCTTAGGTTAGAAAAAGGCCATTTTCTGGTATTGTTACTCAAAATACAGGAAACTTCCATCCATTAAACGCAATCTACATGAAGAGAACGTTGTATTGCCGTATAGTGCATCGAAATCCATTGAAAGCTCGAGAAATGGCGCCACTTTGAAGATATTAGGGTACACAAGTAACTTTGAGAGATTAAGGTTAGGTTACAAAAAAACACATTTTCGGATTTTCTACTCCAAATAGGGCAAAACTGGCACGCCAGTCTGAAAGTACAGGAAGAGGCCGTTGTATTGCCGTATAGTGCATCGAAATCCATTAAAAGGTCGAGAAATGGCGCCACTTTGAAATTTAGGTTACACAAGTAAATTAATGCGTACTTGTTGGCTTTAAAAGCAGTAACTCACTTTTCAACGTTTTGATCCCAAAAATGCACCTTTTTTCTCAGACCTAGTGGAAAATGTACATCTTTCACTAAGCAAATCGTTGCGCCATACGTCAGGCAAAGTTGGTTTTTCGCGAAATTTTTGAACTACTCCTCCCCACCCCACACCACCCTCATAAAATACCTACAGATCAATTATTGGAAAGAAAGGCCAGAAAAGTCGTAAACTGTCATTTGCCCTTTCAAGAAAGCGGCAAAAACACGAGTAACTGGCTTTTAAAGCTTAAAGGCACACAAGATCTACGCTGTTTCCACAAAAGGAGCCCTAGAACCTAAAACCCCCTTTTGTGAAAACATGCTAGATCTTGTGTGCCTTTAGCTTTAAAAGCCAGTAACTCGTGTTTTTTGCCGTTTTCTTTGAAACGGCAAATGACAGTTGAAGACTTTAATGGCTTTCTATCCCATAATTTACTTGTGTGAGATCTATCCCATAATTTCTTTATTTGAGACCTAGAGGTTATGCTTAGGTTAGAAAAAGGCCATTTTCTGGTATTGTTACTCAAAATACAGGAAACTTCCATCCATTAAACGCAATCTACATGAAGAGAACGTTGTATTGCCGTATAGTGCATCGAAATCCATTGAAAGCTCGAGAAATGGCGCCACTTTGAAGATATTAGGGTACACAAGTAACTTTGAGAGATTAAGGTTAGGTTACAAAAAAACACATTTTCGGATTTTCTACTCCAAATAGGGCAAAACTGGCACGCCAGTCTGAAAGTACAGGAAGAGGCCGTTGTATTGCCGTATAGTGCATCGAAATCCATTAAAAGGTCGAGAAATGGCGCCACTTTGAAATTTAGGTTACACAAGTAAATTAATGCGTACTTGTTGGCTTTAAAAGCCAGTAACTCACTTTTCACGTTTTGATCCCAAAAATGCACCTTTTTTCTCAGACCTAGTGGAAAATGTACATCTTTCACTAAGCAAATCGTTGCGCCATACGTCAGGCAAAGTTTGTTTTTCGCGAAATTTTTTGAACTACTCCTCCCCACCCCACACCACCCTCATAAAATACCTACAGATCAATTATTGGAAAGAAAGGCCAGAAAAGTCGTAAACTGTCATTTGCCCTTTCAAGAAAGCGGCAAAACACGAGTAACTGGCTTTTAAAGTGCCCCTACGATCAAATTTTGACATATCAATGTTTTTGCATATTCATAAAGTAGAGTTCATATATTATTACCAGTTCAAATTGTTTTTCGATACAACGACAGGAAGTCTAATTTTTTTAGCTCCAAATATTGAATCTACACGTCCGCCATTACTGGAAGCCGTGCCTTTGTTCAGCTTTAAACAAAGGTTTATTCACCGGAAATGATGTCATACACTTAACGCTCGCCTGCAGAACACAACGCCTGGAGGCATATTTCTACTAATTACGTCTTCACGTACATAAGAAGAAAGTTATATTTATCTTTGCGAGGTTGGCTACTTTTTTATGCACGCTATTTCGCGCCACGAGGTTGTCGTGTTAAGTGTATGACATCACTTCCGGTGAATAAACCTTTGTTTAAAGCTGAACAAAGGGCACGGCTTCAGCAATGGCGGACAGGATTTTACCGGTAAACTCTCCTAAAATTTGTGGTTTAAGATGCCCATTTGGGAATATTTTTTACTATTTCGGATATTTCTAATACTGATTGACCTATAGACACTGAAAAAGTGGCAAATCGAAATGGTAAATTTTCGTCGTAGTGGCACTTTAAAGCTTAAAGGCACACAAGATCTACGCTGTTTCCACAAAAGGAGCCCTAGAACCTAAAACCCCCTTTTGTGAAAACATGCTAGATCTTGTGTGCCTTTAGCTTTAAAAGCAGTAACTCGTGTTTTTGCCGTTTTCTTGAAACGGCAAATGACAGTTGAAGACTTTAATGGCCTTTCTATCCCATAATTTACTTGTGTGAGATCTATCCCATAATTTCTTTATTTGAGACCTAGAGGTTATGCTTAGGTTAGAAAAAGGCCATTTTCTGGTATTGTTACTCAAAATACAGGAAACTTCCATCCATTAAACGCAATCTACATGAAGAGAACGTTGTATTGCCGTATAGTGCATCGAAATCCATTGAAAGCTCGAGAAATGGCGCCACTTTGAAGATATTAGGGTACACAAGTAACTTTGAGAGATTAAGGTTAGGTTACAAAAAAACACATTTTCGGATTTTCTACTCCAAATAGGGCAAAACTGGCACGCCAGTCTGAAAGTACAGGAAGAGGCCGTTGTATTGCCGTATAGTGCATCGAAATCCATTAAAAGGTCGAGAAATGGCGCCACTTTGAAATTTAGGTTACACAAGTAAATTAATGCGTACTTGTTGGCTTTAAAAGCCAGTAACTCACTTTTCAACGTTTTGATCCAAAAATGCACCTTTTTTCTCAGACCTAGTGGAAAATGTACATCTTTCACTAAGCAAATCGTTGCGCCATACGTCAGGCAAAGTTGGTTTTTCGCGAATTTTTTGAACTACTCCTCCCCACCCCACACCACCCTCATAAAATACCTACAGATCAATTATTGGAAAGAAAGGCCAGAAAAGTCGTAAACTGTCATTTGCCCTTTCAAGAAAGCGGCAAAACACGAGTAACTGGCTTTTTAAAGTGCCCCTACGATCAAATTTTGACATATCAATGTTTTTGCATATTCATAAAGTAGAGTTCATATATTATTACCAGTTCAAATTGTTTTTCGATACAACGACAGGAAGTCTAATTTTTTTAGCTCCAAATATTGAATCTACACGTCCGCCATTACTGGAAGCCGTGCCCTTTGTTCAGCTTTAAACAAAGGTTTATTCACCGGAAATGATGTCATACACTTAACGCTCGCCTGCAGAACACAACGCCTGGAGGCATATTTCTACTAATTACGTCTTCACGTACATAAGAAGAAAGTTATATTTATCTTTGCGAGGTTGGCTACTTTTTTATGCACGCTATTTCGCGCCACGAGGTTGTCGTGTTAAGTGTATGACATCACTTCCGGTGAATAAACCTTTGTTTAAAGCTGAACAAAGGGCACGGCTTCCAGCAATGGCGGACAGGATTTTACCGGTAAACTCTCCTAAAATTTGTGGTTTTAAGATGCCCATTTGGGGAATATTTTTTACTATTTCGGATATTTCTAATACTGATTGACCTATAGACACTGAAAAAGTGGCAAATCGAAATGGTAAATTTTCGTCGTAGTGGCACTTTAAAGCTTAAAGGCACACAAGATCTACGCTGTTTCCACAAAAGGAGCCCTAGAACCTAAAACCCCCTTTTGTGAAAACATGCTAGATCTTGTGTGCCTTTAGCTTTAAAAGCCAGTAACTCGTGTTTTTGCCGTTTTCTTGAAACGGCAAATGACAGTTGAAGACTTTAATGGCCTTTCTATCCCATAATTTACTTGTGTGAGATCTATCCCATAATTTCTTTATTTGAGACCTAGAGGTTATGCTTAGGTTAGAAAAAGGCCATTTTCTGGTATTGTTACTCAAAATACAGGAAACTTCCATCCATTAAACGCAATCTACATGAAGAGAACGTTGTATTGCCGTATAGTGCATCGAAATCCATTGAAAGCTCGAGAAATGGCGCCACTTTGAAGATATTAGGGTACACAAGTAACTTTGAGAGATTAAGGTTAGGTTACAAAAAAACACATTTTCGGATTTTCTACTCCAAATAGGGCAAAACTGGCACGCCAGTCTGAAAGTACAGGAAGAGGCCGTTGTATTGCCGTATAGTGCATCGAAATCCATTAAAAGGTCGAGAAATGGCGCCACTTTGAAATTTAGGTTACACAAGTAAATTAATGCGTACTTGTTGGCTTTAAAGCCAGTAACTCACTTTTCAACGTTTTGATCCCAAAAATGCACCTTTTTTCTCAGACCTAGTGGAAAATGTACATCTTTCACTAAGCAAATCGTTGCGCCATACGTCAGGCAAAGTTGGTTTTTCGCGAAATTTTTTGAACTACTCCTCCCCACCCCACACCACCCTCATAAAATACCTACAGATCAATTATTGGAAAGAAAGGCCAGAAAAGTCGTAAACTGTCATTTGCCCTTTCAAGAAAGCGGCAAAAACACGAGTAACTGGCTTTTAAAGCTTAAAGGCACACAAGATCTACGCTGTTTCCACAAAAGGAGCCCTAGAACCTAAAACCCCCTTTTGTGAAAACATGCTAGATCTTGTGTGCCTTTAGCTTTAAAAGCCAGTAACTCGTGTTTTTGCCGTTTTCTTGAAACGGCAAATGACAGTTGAAGACTTTAATGGCCTTTCTATCCCATAATTTACTTGTGTGAGATCTATCCCATAATTTCTTTATTTGAGACCTAGAGGTTATGCTTAGGTTAGAAAAAGGCCATTTTCTGGTATTGTTACTCAAAATACAGGAAACTTCCATCCATTAAACGCAATCTACATGAAGAGAACGTTGTATTGCCGTATAGTGCATCGAAATCCATTGAAAGCTCGAGAAATGGCGCCACTTTGAAGATATTAGGGTACACAAGTAACTTTGAGAGATTAAGGTTAGGTTACAAAAAAACACATTTTCGGATTTTCTACTCCAAATAGGGCAAAACTGGCACGCCAGTCTGAAAGTACAGGAAGAGGCCGTTGTATTGCCGTATAGTGCATCGAAATCCATTAAAAGGTCGAGAAATGGCGCCACTTTGAAATTTAGGTTACACAAGTAAATTAATGCGTACTTGTTGGCTTTAAAAGCCAGTAACTCACTTTTCAACGTTTTGATCCCAAAAATGCACCTTTTTTCTCAGACCTAGTGGAAAATGTACATCTTTCACTAAGCAAATCGTTGCGCCATACGTCAGGCAAAGTTTGTTTTTCGCGAAATTTTTTGAACTACTCCTCCCCACCCCACACCACCCTCATAAAATACCTACAGATCAATTATTGGAAAGAAAGGCCAGAAAAGTCGTAAACTGTCATTTGCCCTTTCAAGAAAGCGGCAAAAACACGAGTAACTGGCTTTTAAAGTGCCCCTACGATCAAATTTTGACATATCAATGTTTTTGCATATTCATAAAGTAGAGTTCATATATTATTACCAGTTCAAATTGTTTTTCGATACAACGACAGGAAGTCTAATTTTTTTAGCTCCAAATATTGAATCTACACGTCCGCCATTACTGGAAGCCGTGCCCTTTGTTCAGCTTTAAACAAAGGTTTATTCACCGGAAATGATGTCATACACTTAACGCTCGCCTGCAGAACACAACGCCTGGAGGCATATTTCTACTAATTACGTCTTCACGTACATAAGAAGAAAGTTATATTTATCTTTGCGAGGTTGGCTACTTTTTTATGCACGCTATTTCGCGCCACGAGGTTGTCGTGTTAAGTGTATGACATCACTTCCGGTGAATAAACCTTTGTTTAAAGCTGAACAAAGGGCACGGCTTCCAGCAATGGCGGACAGGATTTTACCGGTAAACTCTCCTAAAATTTGTGGTTTAAGATGCCCATTTGGGAATATTTTTTACTATTTCGGATATTTCTAATACTGATTGACCTATAGACACTGAAAAAGTGGCAAATCGAAATGGTAAATTTTCGTCGTAGTGGCACTTTAAAGCTTAAAGGCACACAAGATCTACGCTGTTTCCACAAAAGGAGCCCTAGAACCTAAAACCCCCTTTTGTGAAAACATGCTAGATCTTGTGTGCCTTTAGCTTTAAAAGCCAGTAACTCGTGTTTTTGCCGTTTTCTTGAAACGGCAAATGACAGTTGAAGACTTTAATGGCCTTTCTATCCCATAATTTACTTGTGTGAGATCTATCCCATAATTTCTTTATTTGAGACCTAGAGGTTATGCTTAGGTTAGAAAAAGGCCATTTTCTGGTATTGTTACTCAAAATACAGGAAACTTCCATCCATTAAACGCAATCTACATGAAGAGAACGTTGTATTGCCGTATAGTGCATCGAAATCCATTGAAAGCTCGAGAAATGGCGCCACTTTGAAGATATTAGGGTACACAAGTAACTTTGAGAGATTAAGGTTAGGTTACAAAAAAACACATTTTCGGATTTTCTACTCCAAATAGGGCAAAACTGGCACGCCAGTCTGAAAGTACAGGAAGAGGCCGTTGTATTGCCGTATAGTGCATCGAAATCCATTAAAAGGTCGAGAAATGGCGCCACTTTGAAATTTAGGTTACACAAGTAAATTAATGCGTACTTGTTGGCTTTAAAAGCCAGTAACTCACTTTTCAACGTTTTGATCCCAAAAATGCACCTTTTTTCTCAGACCTAGTGGAAAATGTACATCTTTCACTAAGCAAATCGTTGCGCCATACGTCAGGCAAAGTTGGTTTTTCGCGAAATTTTTTGAACTACTCCTCCCCACCCCACACCACCCTCATAAAATACCTACAGATCAATTATTGGAAAGAAAGGCCAGAAAAGTCGTAAACTGTCATTTGCCCTTTCAAGAAAGCGGCAAAAACACGAGTAACTGGCTTTTAAAGTGCCCCTACGATCAAATTTTGACATATCAATGTTTTTGCATATTCATAAAGTAGAGTTCATATATTATTACCAGTTCAAATTGTTTTTCGATACAACGACAGGAAGTCTAATTTTTTTAGCTCCAAATATTGAATCTACACGTCCGCCATTACTGGAAGCCGTGCCCTTTGTTCAGCTTTAAACAAAGGTTTATTCACCGGAAATGATGTCATACACTTAACGCTCGCCTGCAGAACACAACGCCTGGAGGCATATTTCTACTAATTACGTCTTCACGTACATAAGAAGAAAGTTATATTTATCTTTGCGAGGTTGGCTACTTTTTTATGCACGCTATTTCGCGCCACGAGGTTGTCGTGTTAAGTGTATGACATCACTTCCGGTGAATAAACCTTTGTTTAAAGCTGAACAAAGGGCACGGCTTCCAGCAATGGCGGACAGGATTTTACCGGTAAACTCTCCTAAAATTTGTGGTTTAAGATGCCCATTTGGGAATATTTTTTACTATTTCGGATATTTCTAATACTGATTGACCTATAGACACTGAAAAAGTGGCAAATCGAAATGGTAAATTTTCGTCGTAGTGGCACTTTAAAGCTTAAAGGCACACAAGATCTACGCTGTTTCCACAAAAGGAGCCCTAGAACCTAAAACCCCCTTTTGTGAAAACATGCTAGATCTTGTGTGCCTTTAGCTTTAAAAGCCAGTAACTCGTGTTTTTGCCGTTTTCTTGAAACGGCAAATGACAGTTGAAGACTTTAATGGCCTTTCTATCCCATAATTTACTTGTGTGAGATCTATCCCATAATTTCTTTATTTGAGACCTAGAGGTTATGCTTAGGTTAGAAAAAGGCCATTTTCTGGTATTGTTACTCAAAATACAGGAAACTTCCATCCATTAAACGCAATCTACATGAAGAGAACGTTGTATTGCCGTATAGTGCATCGAAATCCATTGAAAGCTCGAGAAATGGCGCCACTTTGAAGATATTAGGGTACACAAGTAACTTTGAGAGATTAAGGTTAGGTTACAAAAAAACACATTTTCGGATTTTCTACTCCAAATAGGGCAAAACTGGCACGCCAGTCTGAAAGTACAGGAAGAGGCCGTTGTATTGCCGTATAGTGCATCGAAATCCATTAAAAGGTCGAGAAATGGCGCCACTTTGAAATTTAGGTTACACAAGTAAATTAATGCGTACTTGTTGGCTTTAAAAGCCAGTAACTCACTTTTCAACGTTTTGATCCCAAAAATGCACCTTTTTTCTCAGACCTAGTGGAAAATGTACATCTTTCACTAAGCAAATCGTTGCGCCATACGTCAGGCAAAGTTGGTTTTTCGCGAAATTTTTTGAACTACTCCTCCCCACCCCACACCACCCTCATAAAATACCTACAGATCAATTATTGGAAAGAAAGGCCAGAAAAGTCGTAAACTGTCATTTGCCCTTTCAAGAAAGCGGCAAAAACACGAGTAACTGGCTTTTAAAGCTTAAAGGCACACAAGATCTACGCTGTTTCCACAAAAGGAGCCCTAGAACCTAAAACCCCCTTTTGTGAAAACATGCTAGATCTTGTGTGCCTTTAGCTTTAAAAGCCAGTAACTCGTGTTTTTGCCGTTTTCTTGAAACGGCAAATGACAGTTGAAGACTTTAATGGCCTTTCTATCCCATAATTTACTTGTGTGAGATCTATCCCATAATTTCTTTATTTGAGACCTAGAGGTTATGCTTAGGTTAGAAAAAGGCCATTTTCTGGTATTGTTACTCAAAATACAGGAAACTTCCATCCATTAAACGCAATCTACATGAAGAGAACGTTGTATTGCCGTATAGTGCATCGAAATCCATTGAAAGCTCGAGAAATGGCGCCACTTTGAAGATATTAGGGTACACAAGTAACTTTGAGAGATTAAGGTTAGGTTACAAAAAAACACATTTTCGGATTTTCTACTCCAAATAGGGCAAAACTGGCACGCCAGTCTGAAAGTACAGGAAGAGGCCGTTGTATTGCCGTATAGTGCATCGAAATCCATTAAAAGGTCGAGAAATGGCGCCACTTTGAAATTTAGGTTACACAAGTAAATTAATGCGTACTTGTTGGCTTTAAAAGCCAGTAACTCACTTTTCAACGTTTTGATCCCAAAAATGCACCTTTTTTCTCAGACCTAGTGGAAAATGTACATCTTTCACTAAGCAAATCGTTGCGCCATACGTCAGGCAAAGTTTGTTTTTCGCGAAATTTTTTGAACTACTCCTCCCCACCCCACACCACCCTCATAAAATACCTACAGATCAATTATTGGAAAGAAAGGCCAGAAAAGTCGTAAACTGTCATTTGCCCTTTCAAGAAAGCGGCAAAAACACGAGTAACTGGCTTTTAAAGTGCCCCTACGATCAAATTTTGACATATCAATGTTTTTGCATATTCATAAAGTAGAGTTCATATATTATTACCAGTTCAAATTGTTTTTCGATACAACGACAGGAAGTCTAATTTTTTTAGCTCCAAATATTGAATCTACACGTCCGCCATTACTGGAAGCCGTGCCCTTTGTTCAGCTTTAAACAAAGGTTTATTCACCGGAAATGATGTCATACACTTAACGCTCGCCTGCAGAACACAACGCCTGGAGGCATATTTCTACTAATTACGTCTTCACGTACATAAGAAGAAAGTTATATTTATCTTTGCGAGGTTGGCTACTTTTTTATGCACGCTATTTCGCGCCACGAGGTTGTCGTGTTAAGTGTATGACATCACTTCCGGTGAATAAACCTTTGTTTAAAGCTGAACAAAGGGCACGGCTTCCAGCAATGGCGGACAGGATTTTACCGGTAAACTCTCCTAAAATTTGTGGTTTAAGATGCCCATTTGGGAATATTTTTTACTATTTCGGATATTTCTAATACTGATTGACCTATAGACACTGAAAAAGTGGCAAATCGAAATGGTAAATTTTCGTCGTAGTGGCACTTTAAAGCTTAAAGGCACACAAGATCTACGCTGTTTCCACAAAAGGAGCCCTAGAACCTAAAACCCCCTTTTGTGAAAACATGCTAGATCTTGTGTGCCTTTAGCTTTAAAAGCCAGTAACTCGTGTTTTTGCCGTTTTCTTGAAACGGCAAATGACAGTTGAAGACTTTAATGGCCTTTCTATCCCATAATTTACTTGTGTGAGATCTATCCCATAATTTCTTTATTTGAGACCTAGAGGTTATGCTTAGGTTAGAAAAAGGCCATTTTCTGGTATTGTTACTCAAAATACAGGAAACTTCCATCCATTAAACGCAATCTACATGAAGAGAACGTTGTATTGCCGTATAGTGCATCGAAATCCATTGAAAGCTCGAGAAATGGCGCCACTTTGAAGATATTAGGGTACACAAGTAACTTTGAGAGATTAAGGTTAGGTTACAAAAAAACACATTTTCGGATTTTCTACTCCAAATAGGGCAAAACTGGCACGCCAGTCTGAAAGTACAGGAAGAGGCCGTTGTATTGCCGTATAGTGCATCGAAATCCATTAAAAGGTCGAGAAATGGCGCCACTTTGAAATTTAGGTTACACAAGTAAATTAATGCGTACTTGTTGGCTTTAAAAGCCAGTAACTCACTTTTCAACGTTTTGATCCCAAAAATGCACCTTTTTTCTCAGACCTAGTGGAAAATGTACATCTTTCACTAAGCAAATCGTTGCGCCATACGTCAGGCAAAGTTGGTTTTTCGCGAAATTTTTTGAACTACTCCTCCCCACCCCACACCACCCTCATAAAATACCTACAGATCAATTATTGGAAAGAAAGGCCAGAAAAGTCGTAAACTGTCATTTGCCCTTTCAAGAAAGCGGCAAAAACACGAGTAACTGGCTTTTAAAGTGCCCCTACGATCAAATTTTGACATATCAATGTTTTTGCATATTCATAAAGTAGAGTTCATATATTATTACCAGTTCAAATTGTTTTTCGATACAACGACAGGAAGTCTAATTTTTTTAGCTCCAAATATTGAATCTACACGTCCGCCATTACTGGAAGCCGTGCCCTTTGTTCAGCTTTAAACAAAGGTTTATTCACCGGAAATGATGTCATACACTTAACGCTCGCCTGCAGAACACAACGCCTGGAGGCATATTTCTACTAATTACGTCTTCACGTACATAAGAAGAAAGTTATATTTATCTTTGCGAGGTTGGCTACTTTTTTATGCACGCTATTTCGCGCCACGAGGTTGTCGTGTTAAGTGTATGACATCACTTCCGGTGAATAAACCTTTGTTTAAAGCTGAACAAAGGGCACGGCTTCCAGCAATGGCGGACAGGATTTTACCGGTAAACTCTCCTAAAATTTGTGGTTTAAGATGCCCATTTGGGAATATTTTTTACTATTTCGGATATTTCTAATACTGATTGACCTATAGACACTGAAAAAGTGGCAAATCGAAATGGTAAATTTTCGTCGTAGTGGCACTTTAAAGCTTAAAGGCACACAAGATCTACGCTGTTTCCACAAAAGGAGCCCTAGAACCTAAAACCCCCTTTTGTGAAAACATGCTAGATCTTGTGTGCCTTTAGCTTTAAAAGCCAGTAACTCGTGTTTTTGCCGTTTTCTTGAAACGGCAAATGACAGTTGAAGACTTTAATGGCCTTTCTATCCCATAATTTACTTGTGTGAGATCTATCCCATAATTTCTTTATTTGAGACCTAGAGGTTATGCTTAGGTTAGAAAAAGGCCATTTTCTGGTATTGTTACTCAAAATACAGGAAACTTCCATCCATTAAACGCAATCTACATGAAGAGAACGTTGTATTGCCGTATAGTGCATCGAAATCCATTGAAAGCTCGAGAAATGGCGCCACTTTGAAGATATTAGGGTACACAAGTAACTTTGAGAGATTAAGGTTAGGTTACAAAAAAACACATTTTCGGATTTTCTACTCCAAATAGGGCAAAACTGGCACGCCAGTCTGAAAGTACAGGAAGAGGCCGTTGTATTGCCGTATAGTGCATCGAAATCCATTAAAAGGTCGAGAAATGGCGCCACTTTGAAATTTAGGTTACACAAGTAAATTAATGCGTACTTGTTGGCTTTAAAAGCCAGTAACTCACTTTTCAACGTTTTGATCCCAAAAATGCACCTTTTTTCTCAGACCTAGTGGAAAATGTACATCTTTCACTAAGCAAATCGTTGCGCCATACGTCAGGCAAAGTTGGTTTTTCGCGAAATTTTTTGAACTACTCCTCCCCACCCCACACCACCCTCATAAAATACCTACAGATCAATTATTGGAAAGAAAGGCCAGAAAAGTCGTAAACTGTCATTTGCCCTTTCAAGAAAGCGGCAAAAACACGAGTAACTGGCTTTTAAAGCTTAAAGGCACACAAGATCTACGCTGTTTCCACAAAAGGAGCCCTAGAACCTAAAACCCCCTTTTGTGAAAACATGCTAGATCTTGTGTGCCTTTAGCTTTAAAAGCCAGTAACTCGTGTTTTTGCCGTTTTCTTGAAACGGCAAATGACAGTTGAAGACTTTAATGGCCTTTCTATCCCATAATTTACTTGTGTGAGATCTATCCCATAATTTCTTTATTTGAGACCTAGAGGTTATGCTTAGGTTAGAAAAAGGCCATTTTCTGGTATTGTTACTCAAAATACAGGAAACTTCCATCCATTAAACGCAATCTACATGAAGAGAACGTTGTATTGCCGTATAGTGCATCGAAATCCATTGAAAGCTCGAGAAATGGCGCCACTTTGAAGATATTAGGGTACACAAGTAACTTTGAGAGATTAAGGTTAGGTTACAAAAAAACACATTTTCGGATTTTCTACTCCAAATAGGGCAAAACTGGCACGCCAGTCTGAAAGTACAGGAAGAGGCCGTTGTATTGCCGTATAGTGCATCGAAATCCATTAAAAGGTCGAGAAATGGCGCCACTTTGAAATTTAGGTTACACAAGTAAATTAATGCGTACTTGTTGGCTTTAAAAGCCAGTAACTCACTTTTCAACGTTTTGATCCCAAAAATGCACCTTTTTTCTCAGACCTAGTGGAAAATGTACATCTTTCACTAAGCAAATCGTTGCGCCATACGTCAGGCAAAGTTTGTTTTTCGCGAAATTTTTTGAACTACTCCTCCCCACCCCACACCACCCTCATAAAATACCTACAGATCAATTATTGGAAAGAAAGGCCAGAAAAGTCGTAAACTGTCATTTGCCCTTTCAAGAAAGCGGCAAAAACACGAGTAACTGGCTTTTAAAGTGCCCCTACGATCAAATTTTGACATATCAATGTTTTTGCATATTCATAAAGTAGAGTTCATATATTATTACCAGTTCAAATTGTTTTTCGATACAACGACAGGAAGTCTAATTTTTTTAGCTCCAAATATTGAATCTACACGTCCGCCATTACTGGAAGCCGTGCCCTTTGTTCAGCTTTAAACAAAGGTTTATTCACCGGAAATGATGTCATACACTTAACGCTCGCCTGCAGAACACAACGCCTGGAGGCATATTTCTACTAATTACGTCTTCACGTACATAAGAAGAAAGTTATATTTATCTTTGCGAGGTTGGCTACTTTTTTATGCACGCTATTTCGCGCCACGAGGTTGTCGTGTTAAGTGTATGACATCACTTCCGGTGAATAAACCTTTGTTTAAAGCTGAACAAAGGGCACGGCTTCCAGCAATGGCGGACAGGATTTTACCGGTAAACTCTCCTAAAATTTGTGGTTTAAGATGCCCATTTGGGAATATTTTTTACTATTTCGGATATTTCTAATACTGATTGACCTATAGACACTGAAAAAGTGGCAAATCGAAATGGTAAATTTTCGTCGTAGTGGCACTTTAAAGCTTAAAGGCACACAAGATCTACGCTGTTTCCACAAAAGGAGCCCTAGAACCTAAAACCCCCTTTTGTGAAAACATGCTAGATCTTGTGTGCCTTTAGCTTTAAAAGCCAGTAACTCGTGTTTTTGCCGTTTTCTTGAAACGGCAAATGACAGTTGAAGACTTTAATGGCCTTTCTATCCCATAATTTACTTGTGTGAGATCTATCCCATAATTTCTTTATTTGAGACCTAGAGGTTATGTTTAGGTTAGAAAAAGGCCATTTTCTGGTATTGTTACTCAAAATACAGGAAACTTCCATCCATTAAACGCAATCTACATGAAGAGAACGTTGTATTGCCGTATAGTGCATCGAAATCCATTGAAAGCTCGAGAAATGGCGCCACTTTGAAGATATTAGGGTACACAAGTAACTTTGAGAGATTAAGGTTAGGTTACAAAAAAACACATTTTCGGATTTTCTACTCCAAATAGGGCAAAACTGGCACGCCAGTCTGAAAGTACAGGAAGAGGCCGTTGTATTGCCGTATAGTGCATCGAAATCCATTAAAAGGTCGAGAAATGGCGCCACTTTGAAATTTAGGTTACACAAGTAAATTAATGCGTACTTGTTGGCTTTAAAAGCCAGTAACTCACTTTTCAACGTTTTGATCCCAAAAATGCACCTTTTTTCTCAGACCTAGTGGAAAATGTACATCTTTCACTAAGCAAATCGTTGCGCCATACGTCAGGCAAAGTTGGTTTTTCGCGAAATTTTTTGAACTACTCCTCCCCACCCCACACCACCCTCATAAAATACCTACAGATCAATTATTGGAAAGAAAGGCCAGAAAAGTCGTAAACTGTCATTTGCCCTTTCAAGAAAGCGGCAAAAACACGAGTAACTGGCTTTTAAAGTGCCCCTACGATCAAATTTTGACATATCAATGTTTTTGCATATTCATAAAGTAGAGTTCATATATTATTACCAGTTCAAATTGTTTTTCGATACAACGACAGGAAGTCTAATTTTTTTAGCTCCAAATATTGAATCTACACGTCCGCCATTACTGGAAGCCGTGCCCTTTGTTCAGCTTTAAACAAAGGTTTATTCACCGGAAATGATGTCATACACTTAACGCTCGCCTGCAGAACACAACGCCTGGAGGCATATTTCTACTAATTACGTCTTCACGTACATAAGAAGAAAGTTATATTTATCTTTGCGAGGTTGGCTACTTTTTTATGCACGCTATTTCGCGCCACGAGGTTGTCGTGTTAAGTGTATGACATCACTTCCGGTGAATAAACCTTTGTTTAAAGCTGAACAAAGGGCACGGCTTCCAGCAATGGCGGACAGGATTTTACCGGTAAACTCTCCTAAAATTTGTGGTTTAAGATGCCCATTTGGGAATATTTTTTACTATTTCGGATATTTCTAATACTGATTGACCTATAGACACTGAAAAAGTGGCAAATCGAAATGGTAAATTTTCGTCGTAGTGGCACTTTAAAGCTTAAAGGCACACAAGATCTACGCTGTTTCCACAAAAGGAGCCCTAGAACCTAAAACCCCCTTTTGTGAAAACATGCTAGATCTTGTGTGCCTTTAGCTTTAAAAGCCAGTAACTCGTGTTTTTGCCGTTTTCTTGAAACGGCAAATGACAGTTGAAGACTTTAATGGCCTTTCTATCCCATAATTTACTTGTGTGAGATCTATCCCATAATTTCTTTATTTGAGACCTAGAGGTTATGCTTAGGTTAGAAAAAGGCCATTTTCTGGTATTGTTACTCAAAATACAGGAAACTTCCATCCATTAAACGCAATCTACATGAAGAGAACGTTGTATTGCCGTATAGTGCATCGAAATCCATTGAAAGCTCGAGAAATGGCGCCACTTTGAAGATATTAGGGTACACAAGTAACTTTGAGAGATTAAGGTTAGGTTACAAAAAAACACATTTTCGGATTTTCTACTCCAAATAGGGCAAAACTGGCACGCCAGTCTGAAAGTACAGGAAGAGGCCGTTGTATTGCCGTATAGTGCATCGAAATCCATTAAAAGGTCGAGAAATGGCGCCACTTTGAAATTTAGGTTACACAAGTAAATTAATGCGTACTTGTTGGCTTTAAAAGCCAGTAACTCACTTTTCAACGTTTTGATCCCAAAAATGCACCTTTTTTCTCAGACCTAGTGGAAAATGTACATCTTTCACTAAGCAAATCGTTGCGCCATACGTCAGGCAAAGTTGGTTTTTCGCGAAATTTTTTGAACTACTCCTCCCCACCCCACACCACCCTCATAAAATACCTACAGATCAATTATTGGAAAGAAAGGCCAGAAAAGTCGTAAACTGTCATTTGCCCTTTCAAGAAAGCGGCAAAAACACGAGTAACTGGCTTTTAAAGCTTAAAGGCACACAAGATCTACGCTGTTTCCACAAAAGGAGCCCTAGAACCTAAAACCCCCTTTTGTGAAAACATGCTAGATCTTGTGTGCCTTTAGCTTTAAAAGCCAGTAACTCGTGTTTTTGCCGTTTTCTTGAAACGGCAAATGACAGTTGAAGACTTTAATGGCCTTTCTATCCCATAATTTACTTGTGTGAGATCTATCCCATAATTTCTTTATTTGAGACCTAGAGGTTATGCTTAGGTTAGAAAAAGGCCATTTTCTGGTATTGTTACTCAAAATACAGGAAACTTCCATCCATTAAACGCAATCTACATGAAGAGAACGTTGTATTGCCGTATAGTGCATCGAAATCCATTGAAAGCTCGAGAAATGGCGCCACTTTGAAGATATTAGGGTACACAAGTAACTTTGAGAGATTAAGGTTAGGTTACAAAAAAACACATTTTCGGATTTTCTACTCCAAATAGGGCAAAACTGGCACGCCAGTCTGAAAGTACAGGAAGAGGCCGTTGTATTGCCGTATAGTGCATCGAAATCCATTAAAAGGTCGAGAAATGGCGCCACTTTGAAATTTAGGTTACACAAGTAAATTAATGCGTACTTGTTGGCTTTAAAAGCCAGTAACTCACTTTTCAACGTTTTGATCCCAAAAATGCACCTTTTTTCTCAGACCTAGTGGAAAATGTACATCTTTCACTAAGCAAATCGTTGCGCCATACGTCAGGCAAAGTTGGTTTTTCGCGAAATTTTTTGAACTACTCCTCCCCACCCCACACCACCCTCATAAAATACCTACAGATCAATTATTGGAAAGAAAGGCCAGAAAAGTCGTAAACTGTCATTTGCCCTTTCAAGAAAGCGGCAAAAACACGAGTAACTGGCTTTTAAAGCTTAAAGGCACACAAGATCTACGCTGTTTCCACAAAAGGAGCCCTAGAACCTAAAACCCCCTTTTGTGAAAACATGCTAGATCTTGTGTGCCTTTAGCTTTAAAAGCCAGTAACTCGTGTTTTTGCCGTTTTCTTGAAACGGCAAATGACAGTTGAAGACTTTAATGGCCTTTCTATCCCATAATTTACTTGTGTGAGATCTATCCCATAATTTCTTTATTTGAGACCTAGAGGTTATGCTTAGGTTAGAAAAAGGCCATTTTCTGGTATTGTTACTCAAAATACAGGAAACTTCCATCCATTAAACGCAATCTACATGAAGAGAACGTTGTATTGCCGTATAGTGCATCGAAATCCATTGAAAGCTCGAGAAATGGCGCCACTTTGAAGATATTAGGGTACACAAGTAACTTTGAGAGATTAAGGTTAGGTTACAAAAAAACACATTTTCGGATTTTCTACTCCAAATAGGGCAAAACTGGCACGCCAGTCTGAAAGTACAGGAAGAGGCCGTTGTATTGCCGTATAGTGCATCGAAATCCATTAAAAGGTCGAGAAATGGCGCCACTTTGAAATTTAGGTTACACAAGTAAATTAATGCGTACTTGTTGGCTTTAAAAGCCAGTAACTCACTTTTCAACGTTTTGATCCCAAAAATGCACCTTTTTTCTCAGACCTAGTGGAAAATGTACATCTTTCACTAAGCAAATCGTTGCGCCATACGTCAGGCAAAGTTGGTTTTTCGCGAAATTTTTTGAACTACTCCTCCCCACCCCACACCACCCTCATAAAATACCTACAGATCAATTATTGGAAAGAAAGGCCAGAAAAGTCGTAAACTGTCATTTGCCCTTTCAAGAAAGCGGCAAAAACACGAGTAACTGGCTTTTAAAGCTTAAAGGCACACAAGATCTACGCTGTTTCCACAAAAGGAGCCCTAGAACCTAAAACCCCCTTTTGTGAAAACATGCTAGATCTTGTGTGCCTTTAGCTTTAAAAGCCAGTAACTCGTGTTTTTGCCGTTTTCTTGAAACGGCAAATGACAGTTGAAGACTTTAATGGCCTTTCTATCCCATAATTTACTTGTGTGAGATCTATCCCATAATTTCTTTATTTGAGACCTAGAGGTTATGCTTAGGTTAGAAAAAGGCCATTTTCTGGTATTGTTACTCAAAATACAGGAAACTTCCATCCATTAAACGCAATCTACATGAAGAGAACGTTGTATTGCCGTATAGTGCATCGAAATCCATTGAAAGCTCGAGAAATGGCGCCACTTTGAAGATATTAGGGTACACAAGTAACTTTGAGAGATTAAGGTTAGGTTACAAAAAAACACATTTTCGGATTTTCTACTCCAAATAGGGCAAAACTGGCACGCCAGTCTGAAAGTACAGGAAGAGGCCGTTGTATTGCCGTATAGTGCATCGAAATCCATTAAAAGGTCGAGAAATGGCGCCACTTTGAAATTTAGGTTACACAAGTAAATTAATGCGTACTTGTTGGCTTTAAAAGCCAGTAACTCACTTTTCAACGTTTTGATCCCAAAAATGCACCTTTTTTCTCAGACCTAGTGGAAAATGTACATCTTTCACTAAGCAAATCGTTGCGCCATACGTCAGGCAAAGTTGGTTTTTCGCGAAATTTTTTGAACTACTCCTCCCCACCCCACACCACCCTCATAAAATACCTACAGATCAATTATTGGAAAGAAAGGCCAGAAAAGTCGTAAACTGTCATTTGCCCTTTCAAGAAAGCGGCAAAAACACGAGTAACTGGCTTTTAAAGCTTAAAGGCACACAAGATCTACGCTGTTTCCACAAAAGGAGCCCTAGAACCTAAAACCCCCTTTTGTGAAAACATGCTAGATCTTGTGTGCCTTTAGCTTTAAAAGCCAGTAACTCGTGTTTTTGCCGTTTTCTTGAAACGGCAAATGACAGTTGAAGACTTTAATGGCCTTTCTATCCCATAATTTACTTGTGTGAGATCTATCCCATAATTTCTTTATTTGAGACCTAGAGGTTATGCTTAGGTTAGAAAAAGGCCATTTTCTGGTATTGTTACTCAAAATACAGGAAACTTCCATCCATTAAACGCAATCTACATGAAGAGAACGTTGTATTGCCGTATAGTGCATCGAAATCCATTGAAAGCTCGAGAAATGGCGCCACTTTGAAGATATTAGGGTACACAAGTAACTTTGAGAGATTAAGGTTAGGTTACAAAAAAACACATTTTCGGATTTTCTACTCCAAATAGGGCAAAACTGGCACGCCAGTCTGAAAGTACAGGAAGAGGCCGTTGTATTGCCGTATAGTGCATCGAAATCCATTAAAAGGTCGAGAAATGGCGCCACTTTGAAATTTAGGTTACACAAGTAAATTAATGCGTACTTGTTGGCTTTAAAAGCCAGTAACTCACTTTTCAACGTTTTGATCCCAAAAATGCACCTTTTTTCTCAGACCTAGTGGAAAATGTACATCTTTCACTAAGCAAATCGTTGCGCCATACGTCAGGCAAAGTTGGTTTTTCGCGAAATTTTTTGAACTACTCCTCCCCACCCCACACCACCCTCATAAAATACCTACAGATCAATTATTGGAAAGAAAGGCCAGAAAAGTCGTAAACTGTCATTTGCCCTTTCAAGAAAGCGGCAAAAACACGAGTAACTGGCTTTTAAAGCTTAAAGGCACACAAGATCTACGCTGTTTCCACAAAAGGAGCCCTAGAACCTAAAACCCCCTTTTGTGAAAACATGCTAGATCTTGTGTGCCTTTAGCTTTAAAAGCCAGTAACTCGTGTTTTTGCCGTTTTCTTGAAACGGCAAATGACAGTTGAAGACTTTAATGGCCTTTCTATCCCATAATTTACTTGTGTGAGATCTATCCCATAATTTCTTTATTTGAGACCTAGAGGTTATGCTTAGGTTAGAAAAAGGCCATTTTCTGGTATTGTTACTCAAAATACAGGAAACTTCCATCCATTAAACGCAATCTACATGAAGAGAACGTTGTATTGCCGTATAGTGCATCGAAATCCATTGAAAGCTCGAGAAATGGCGCCACTTTGAAGATATTAGGGTACACAAGTAACTTTGAGAGATTAAGGTTAGGTTACAAAAAAACACATTTTCGGATTTTCTACTCCAAATAGGGCAAAACTGGCACGCCAGTCTGAAAGTACAGGAAGAGGCCGTTGTATTGCCGTATAGTGCATCGAAATCCATTAAAAGGTCGAGAAATGGCGCCACTTTGAAATTTAGGTTACACAAGTAAATTAATGCGTACTTGTTGGCTTTAAAAGCCAGTAACTCACTTTTCAACGTTTTGATCCCAAAAATGCACCTTTTTTCTCAGACCTAGTGGAAAATGTACATCTTTCACTAAGCAAATCGTTGCGCCATACGTCAGGCAAAGTTGGTTTTTCGCGAAATTTTTTGAACTACTCCTCCCCACCCCACACCACCCTCATAAAATACCTACAGATCAATTATTGGAAAGAAAGGCCAGAAAAGTCGTAAACTGTCATTTGCCCTTTCAAGAAAGCGGCAAAAACACGAGTAACTGGCTTTTAAAGCTTAAAGGCACACAAGATCTACGCTGTTTCCACAAAAGGAGCCCTAGAACCTAAAACCCCCTTTTGTGAAAACATGCTAGATCTTGTGTGCCTTTAGCTTTAAAAGCCAGTAACTCGTGTTTTTGCCGTTTTCTTGAAACGGCAAATGACAGTTGAAGACTTTAATGGCCTTTCTATCCCATAATTTACTTGTGTGAGATCTATCCCATAATTTCTTTATTTGAGACCTAGAGGTTATGCTTAGGTTAGAAAAAGGCCATTTTCTGGTATTGTTACTCAAAATACAGGAAACTTCCATCCATTAAACGCAATCTACATGAAGAGAACGTTGTATTGCCGTATAGTGCATCGAAATCCATTGAAAGCTCGAGAAATGGCGCCACTTTGAAGATATTAGGGTACACAAGTAACTTTGAGAGATTAAGGTTAGGTTACAAAAAAACACATTTTCGGATTTTCTACTCCAAATAGGGCAAAACTGGCACGCCAGTCTGAAAGTACAGGAAGAGGCCGTTGTATTGCCGTATAGTGCATCGAAATCCATTAAAAGGTCGAGAAATGGCGCCACTTTGAAATTTAGGTTACACAAGTAAATTAATGCGTACTTGTTGGCTTTAAAAGCCAGTAACTCACTTTTCAACGTTTTGATCCCAAAAATGCACCTTTTTTCTCAGACCTAGTGGAAAATGTACATCTTTCACTAAGCAAATCGTTGCGCCATACGTCAGGCAAAGTTGGTTTTTCGCGAAATTTTTTGAACTACTCCTCCCCACCCCACACCACCCTCATAAAATACCTACAGATCAATTATTGGAAAGAAAGGCCAGAAAAGTCGTAAACTGTCATTTGCCCTTTCAAGAAAGCGGCAAAAACACGAGTAACTGGCTTTTAAAGCTTAAAGGCACACAAGATCTACGCTGTTTCCACAAAAGGAGCCCTAGAACCTAAAACCCCCTTTTGTGAAAACATGCTAGATCTTGTGTGCCTTTAGCTTTAAAAGCCAGTAACTCGTGTTTTTGCCGTTTTCTTGAAACGGCAAATGACAGTTGAAGACTTTAATGGCCTTTCTATCCCATAATTTACTTGTGTGAGATCTATCCCATAATTTCTTTATTTGAGACCTAGAGGTTATGCTTAGGTTAGAAAAAGGCCATTTTCTGGTATTGTTACTCAAAATACAGGAAACTTCCATCCATTAAACGCAATCTACATGAAGAGAACGTTGTATTGCCGTATAGTGCATCGAAATCCATTGAAAGCTCGAGAAATGGCGCCACTTTGAAGATATTAGGGTACACAAGTAACTTTGAGAGATTAAGGTTAGGTTACAAAAAAACACATTTTCGGATTTTCTACTCCAAATAGGGCAAAACTGGCACGCCAGTCTGAAAGTACAGGAAGAGGCCGTTGTATTGCCGTATAGTGCATCGAAATCCATTAAAAGGTCGAGAAATGGCGCCACTTTGAAATTTAGGTTACACAAGTAAATTAATGCGTACTTGTTGGCTTTAAAAGCCAGTAACTCACTTTTCAACGTTTTGATCCCAAAAATGCACCTTTTTTCTCAGACCTAGTGGAAAATGTACATCTTTCACTAAGCAAATCGTTGCGCCATACGTCAGGCAAAGTTGGTTTTTCGCGAAATTTTTTGAACTACTCCTCCCCACCCCACACCACCCTCATAAAATACCTACAGATCAATTATTGGAAAGAAAGGCCAGAAAAGTCGTAAACTGTCATTTGCCCTTTCAAGAAAGCGGCAAAAACACGAGTAACTGGCTTTTAAAGCTTAAAGGCACACAAGATCTACGCTGTTTCCACAAAAGGAGCCCTAGAACCTAAAACCCCCTTTTGTGAAAACATGCTAGATCTTGTGTGCCTTTAGCTTTAAAAGCCAGTAACTCGTGTTTTTGCCGTTTTCTTGAAACGGCAAATGACAGTTGAAGACTTTAATGGCCTTTCTATCCCATAATTTACTTGTGTGAGATCTATCCCATAATTTCTTTATTTGAGACCTAGAGGTTATGCTTAGGTTAGAAAAAGGCCATTTTCTGGTATTGTTACTCAAAATACAGGAAACTTCCATCCATTAAACGCAATCTACATGAAGAGAACGTTGTATTGCCGTATAGTGCATCGAAATCCATTGAAAGCTCGAGAAATGGCGCCACTTTGAAGATATTAGGGTACACAAGTAACTTTGAGAGATTAAGGTTAGGTTACAAAAAAACACATTTTCGGATTTTCTACTCCAAATAGGGCAAAACTGGCACGCCAGTCTGAAAGTACAGGAAGAGGCCGTTGTATTGCCGTATAGTGCATCGAAATCCATTAAAAGGTCGAGAAATGGCGCCACTTTGAAATTTAGGTTACACAAGTAAATTAATGCGTACTTGTTGGCTTTAAAAGCCAGTAACTCACTTTTCAACGTTTTGATCCCAAAAATGCACCTTTTTTCTCAGACCTAGTGGAAAATGTACATCTTTCACTAAGCAAATCGTTGCGCCATACGTCAGGCAAAGTTGGTTTTTCGCGAAATTTTTTGAACTACTCCTCCCCACCCCACACCACCCTCATAAAATACCTACAGATCAATTATTGGAAAGAAAGGCCAGAAAAGTCGTAAACTGTCATTTGCCCTTTCAAGAAAGCGGCAAAAACACGAGTAACTGGCTTTTAAAGCTTAAAGGCACACAAGATCTACGCTGTTTCCACAAAAGGAGCCCTAGAACCTAAAACCCCCTTTTGTGAAAACATGCTAGATCTTGTGTGCCTTTAGCTTTAAAAGCCAGTAACTCGTGTTTTTGCCGTTTTCTTGAAACGGCAAATGACAGTTGAAGACTTTAATGGCCTTTCTATCCCATAATTTACTTGTGTGAGATCTATCCCATAATTTCTTTATTTGAGACCTAGAGGTTATGCTTAGGTTAGAAAAAGGCCATTTTCTGGTATTGTTACTCAAAATACAGGAAACTTCCATCCATTAAACGCAATCTACATGAAGAGAACGTTGTATTGCCGTATAGTGCATCGAAATCCATTGAAAGCTCGAGAAATGGCGCCACTTTGAAGATATTAGGGTACACAAGTAACTTTGAGAGATTAAGGTTAGGTTACAAAAAAACACATTTTCGGATTTTCTACTCCAAATAGGGCAAAACTGGCACGCCAGTCTGAAAGTACAGGAAGAGGCCGTTGTATTGCCGTATAGTGCATCGAAATCCATTAAAAGGTCGAGAAATGGCGCCACTTTGAAATTTAGGTTACACAAGTAAATTAATGCGTACTTGTTGGCTTTAAAAGCCAGTAACTCACTTTTCAACGTTTTGATCCCAAAAATGCACCTTTTTTCTCAGACCTAGTGGAAAATGTACATCTTTCACTAAGCAAATCGTTGCGCCATACGTCAGGCAAAGTTGGTTTTTCGCGAAATTTTTTGAACTACTCCTCCCCACCCCACACCACCCTCATAAAATACCTACAGATCAATTATTGGAAAGAAAGGCCAGAAAAGTCGTAAACTGTCATTTGCCCTTTCAAGAAAGCGGCAAAAACACGAGTAACTGGCTTTTAAAGCTTAAAGGCACACAAGATCTACGCTGTTTCCACAAAAGGAGCCCTAGAACCTAAAACCCCCTTTTGTGAAAACATGCTAGATCTTGTGTGCCTTTAGCTTTAAAAGCCAGTAACTCGTGTTTTTGCCGTTTTCTTGAAACGGCAAATGACAGTTGAAGACTTTAATGGCCTTTCTATCCCATAATTTACTTGTGTGAGATCTATCCCATAATTTCTTTATTTGAGACCTAGAGGTTATGCTTAGGTTAGAAAAAGGCCATTTTCTGGTATTGTTACTCAAAATACAGGAAACTTCCATCCATTAAACGCAATCTACATGAAGAGAACGTTGTATTGCCGTATAGTGCATCGAAATCCATTGAAAGCTCGAGAAATGGCGCCACTTTGAAGATATTAGGGTACACAAGTAACTTTGAGAGATTAAGGTTAGGTTACAAAAAAACACATTTTCGGATTTTCTACTCCAAATAGGGCAAAACTGGCACGCCAGTCTGAAAGTACAGGAAGAGGCCGTTGTATTGCCGTATAGTGCATCGAAATCCATTAAAAGGTCGAGAAATGGCGCCACTTTGAAATTTAGGTTACACAAGTAAATTAATGCGTACTTGTTGGCTTTAAAAGCCAGTAACTCACTTTTCAACGTTTTGATCCCAAAAATGCACCTTTTTTCTCAGACCTAGTGGAAAATGTACATCTTTCACTAAGCAAATCGTTGCGCCATACGTCAGGCAAAGTTGGTTTTTCGCGAAATTTTTTGAACTACTCCTCCCCACCCCACACCACCCTCATAAAATACCTACAGATCAATTATTGGAAAGAAAGGCCAGAAAAGTCGTAAACTGTCATTTGCCCTTTCAAGAAAGCGGCAAAAACACGAGTAACTGGCTTTTAAAGCTTAAAGGCACACAAGATCTACGCTGTTTCCACAAAAGGAGCCCTAGAACCTAAAACCCCCTTTTGTGAAAACATGCTAGATCTTGTGTGCCTTTAGCTTTAAAAGCCAGTAACTCGTGTTTTTGCCGTTTTCTTGAAACGGCAAATGACAGTTGAAGACTTTAATGGCCTTTCTATCCCATAATTTACTTGTGTGAGATCTATCCCATAATTTCTTTATTTGAGACCTAGAGGTTATGCTTAGGTTAGAAAAAGGCCATTTTCTGGTATTGTTACTCAAAATACAGGAAACTTCCATCCATTAAACGCAATCTACATGAAGAGAACGTTGTATTGCCGTATAGTGCATCGAAATCCATTGAAAGCTCGAGAAATGGCGCCACTTTGAAGATATTAGGGTACACAAGTAACTTTGAGAGATTAAGGTTAGGTTACAAAAAAACACATTTTCGGATTTTCTACTCCAAATAGGGCAAAACTGGCACGCCAGTCTGAAAGTACAGGAAGAGGCCGTTGTATTGCCGTATAGTGCATCGAAATCCATTAAAAGGTCGAGAAATGGCGCCACTTTGAAATTTAGGTTACACAAGTAAATTAATGCGTACTTGTTGGCTTTAAAAGCCAGTAACTCACTTTTCAACGTTTTGATCCCAAAAATGCACCTTTTTTCTCAGACCTAGTGGAAAATGTACATCTTTCACTAAGCAAATCGTTGCGCCATACGTCAGGCAAAGTTGGTTTTTCGCGAAATTTTTTGAACTACTCCTCCCCACCCCACACCACCCTCATAAAATACCTACAGATCAATTATTGGAAAGAAAGGCCAGAAAAGTCGTAAACTGTCATTTGCCCTTTCAAGAAAGCGGCAAAAACACGAGTAACTGGCTTTTAAAGCTTAAAGGCACACAAGATCTACGCTGTTTCCACAAAAGGAGCCCTAGAACCTAAAACCCCCTTTTGTGAAAACATGCTAGATCTTGTGTGCCTTTAGCTTTAAAAGCCAGTAACTCGTGTTTTTGCCGTTTTCTTGAAACGGCAAATGACAGTTGAAGACTTTAATGGCCTTTCTATCCCATAATTTACTTGTGTGAGATCTATCCCATAATTTCTTTATTTGAGACCTAGAGGTTATGCTTAGGTTAGAAAAAGGCCATTTTCTGGTATTGTTACTCAAAATACAGGAAACTTCCATCCATTAAACGCAATCTACATGAAGAGAACGTTGTATTGCCGTATAGTGCATCGAAATCCATTGAAAGCTCGAGAAATGGCGCCACTTTGAAGATATTAGGGTACACAAGTAACTTTGAGAGATTAAGGTTAGGTTACAAAAAAACACATTTTCGGATTTTCTACTCCAAATAGGGCAAAACTGGCACGCCAGTCTGAAAGTACAGGAAGAGGCCGTTGTATTGCCGTATAGTGCATCGAAATCCATTAAAAGGTCGAGAAATGGCGCCACTTTGAAATTTAGGTTACACAAGTAAATTAATGCGTACTTGTTGGCTTTAAAAGCCAGTAACTCACTTTTCAACGTTTTGATCCCAAAAATGCACCTTTTTTCTCAGACCTAGTGGAAAATGTACATCTTTCACTAAGCAAATCGTTGCGCCATACGTCAGGCAAAGTTGGTTTTTCGCGAAATTTTTTGAACTACTCCTCCCCACCCCACACCACCCTCATAAAATACCTACAGATCAATTATTGGAAAGAAAGGCCAGAAAAGTCGTAAACTGTCATTTGCCCTTTCAAGAAAGCGGCAAAAACACGAGTAACTGGCTTTTAAAGCTTAAAGGCACACAAGATCTACGCTGTTTCCACAAAAGGAGCCCTAGAACCTAAAACCCCCTTTTGTGAAAACATGCTAGATCTTGTGTGCCTTTAGCTTTAAAAGCCAGTAACTCGTGTTTTTGCCGTTTTCTTGAAACGGCAAATGACAGTTGAAGACTTTAATGGCCTTTCTATCCCATAATTTACTTGTGTGAGATCTATCCCATAATTTCTTTATTTGAGACCTAGAGGTTATGCTTAGGTTAGAAAAAGGCCATTTTCTGGTATTGTTACTCAAAATACAGGAAACTTCCATCCATTAAACGCAATCTACATGAAGAGAACGTTGTATTGCCGTATAGTGCATCGAAATCCATTGAAAGCTCGAGAAATGGCGCCACTTTGAAGATATTAGGGTACACAAGTAACTTTGAGAGATTAAGGTTAGGTTACAAAAAAACACATTTTCGGATTTTCTACTCCAAATAGGGCAAAACTGGCACGCCAGTCTGAAAGTACAGGAAGAGGCCGTTGTATTGCCGTATAGTGCATCGAAATCCATTAAAAGGTCGAGAAATGGCGCCACTTTGAAATTTAGGTTACACAAGTAAATTAATGCGTACTTGTTGGCTTTAAAAGCCAGTAACTCACTTTTCAACGTTTTGATCCCAAAAATGCACCTTTTTTCTCAGACCTAGTGGAAAATGTACATCTTTCACTAAGCAAATCGTTGCGCCATACGTCAGGCAAAGTTGGTTTTTCGCGAAATTTTTTGAACTACTCCTCCCCACCCCACACCACCCTCATAAAATACCTACAGATCAATTATTGGAAAGAAAGGCCAGAAAAGTCGTAAACTGTCATTTGCCCTTTCAAGAAAGCGGCAAAAACACGAGTAACTGGCTTTTAAAGCTTAAAGGCACACAAGATCTACGCTGTTTCCACAAAAGGAGCCCTAGAACCTAAAACCCCCTTTTGTGAAAACATGCTAGATCTTGTGTGCCTTTAGCTTTAAAAGCCAGTAACTCGTGTTTTTGCCGTTTTCTTGAAACGGCAAATGACAGTTGAAGACTTTAATGGCCTTTCTATCCCATAATTTACTTGTGTGAGATCTATCCCATAATTTCTTTATTTGAGACCTAGAGGTTATGCTTAGGTTAGAAAAAGGCCATTTTCTGGTATTGTTACTCAAAATACAGGAAACTTCCATCCATTAAACGCAATCTACATGAAGAGAACGTTGTATTGCCGTATAGTGCATCGAAATCCATTGAAAGCTCGAGAAATGGCGCCACTTTGAAGATATTAGGGTACACAAGTAACTTTGAGAGATTAAGGTTAGGTTACAAAAAAACACATTTTCGGATTTTCTACTCCAAATAGGGCAAAACTGGCACGCCAGTCTGAAAGTACAGGAAGAGGCCGTTGTATTGCCGTATAGTGCATCGAAATCCATTAAAAGGTCGAGAAATGGCGCCACTTTGAAATTTAGGTTACACAAGTAAATTAATGCGTACTTGTTGGCTTTAAAAGCCAGTAACTCACTTTTCAACGTTTTGATCCCAAAAATGCACCTTTTTTCTCAGACCTAGTGGAAAATGTACATCTTTCACTAAGCAAATCGTTGCGCCATACGTCAGGCAAAGTTGGTTTTTCGCGAAATTTTTTGAACTACTCCTCCCCACCCCACACCACCCTCATAAAATACCTACAGATCAATTATTGGAAAGAAAGGCCAGAAAAGTCGTAAACTGTCATTTGCCCTTTCAAGAAAGCGGCAAAAACACGAGTAACTGGCTTTTAAAGCTTAAAGGCACACAAGATCTACGCTGTTTCCACAAAAGGAGCCCTAGAACCTAAAACCCCCTTTTGTGAAAACATGCTAGATCTTGTGTGCCTTTAGCTTTAAAAGCCAGTAACTCGTGTTTTTGCCGTTTTCTTGAAACGGCAAATGACAGTTGAAGACTTTAATGGCCTTTCTATCCCATAATTTACTTGTGTGAGATCTATCCCATAATTTCTTTATTTGAGACCTAGAGGTTATGCTTAGGTTAGAAAAAGGCCATTTTCTGGTATTGTTACTCAAAATACAGGAAACTTCCATCCATTAAACGCAATCTACATGAAGAGAACGTTGTATTGCCGTATAGTGCATCGAAATCCATTGAAAGCTCGAGAAATGGCGCCACTTTGAAGATATTAGGGTACACAAGTAACTTTGAGAGATTAAGGTTAGGTTACAAAAAAACACATTTTCGGATTTTCTACTCCAAATAGGGCAAAACTGGCACGCCAGTCTGAAAGTACAGGAAGAGGCCGTTGTATTGCCGTATAGTGCATCGAAATCCATTAAAAGGTCGAGAAATGGCGCCACTTTGAAATTTAGGTTACACAAGTAAATTAATGCGTACTTGTTGGCTTTAAAAGCCAGTAACTCACTTTTCAACGTTTTGATCCCAAAAATGCACCTTTTTTCTCAGACCTAGTGGAAAATGTACATCTTTCACTAAGCAAATCGTTGCGCCATACGTCAGGCAAAGTTGGTTTTTCGCGAAATTTTTTGAACTACTCCTCCCCACCCCACACCACCCTCATAAAATACCTACAGATCAATTATTGGAAAGAAAGGCCAGAAAAGTCGTAAACTGTCATTTGCCCTTTCAAGAAAGCGGCAAAAACACGAGTAACTGGCTTTTAAAGCTTAAAGGCACACAAGATCTACGCTGTTTCCACAAAAGGAGCCCTAGAACCTAAAACCCCCTTTTGTGAAAACATGCTAGATCTTGTGTGCCTTTAGCTTTAAAAGCCAGTAACTCGTGTTTTTGCCGTTTTCTTGAAACGGCAAATGACAGTTGAAGACTTTAATGGCCTTTCTATCCCATAATTTACTTGTGTGAGATCTATCCCATAATTTCTTTATTTGAGACCTAGAGGTTATGCTTAGGTTAGAAAAAGGCCATTTTCTGGTATTGTTACTCAAAATACAGGAAACTTCCATCCATTAAACGCAATCTACATGAAGAGAACGTTGTATTGCCGTATAGTGCATCGAAATCCATTGAAAGCTCGAGAAATGGCGCCACTTTGAAGATATTAGGGTACACAAGTAACTTTGAGAGATTAAGGTTAGGTTACAAAAAAACACATTTTCGGATTTTCTACTCCAAATAGGGCAAAACTGGCACGCCAGTCTGAAAGTACAGGAAGAGGCCGTTGTATTGCCGTATAGTGCATCGAAATCCATTAAAAGGTCGAGAAATGGCGCCACTTTGAAATTTAGGTTACACAAGTAAATTAATGCGTACTTGTTGGCTTTAAAAGCCAGTAACTCACTTTTCAACGTTTTGATCCCAAAAATGCACCTTTTTTCTCAGACCTAGTGGAAAATGTACATCTTTCACTAAGCAAATCGTTGCGCCATACGTCAGGCAAAGTTGGTTTTTCGCGAAATTTTTTGAACTACTCCTCCCCACCCCACACCACCCTCATAAAATACCTACAGATCAATTATTGGAAAGAAAGGCCAGAAAAGTCGTAAACTGTCATTTGCCCTTTCAAGAAAGCGGCAAAAACACGAGTAACTGGCTTTTAAAGCTTAAAGGCACACAAGATCTACGCTGTTTCCACAAAAGGAGCCCTAGAACCTAAAACCCCCTTTTGTGAAAACATGCTAGATCTTGTGTGCCTTTAGCTTTAAAAGCCAGTAACTCGTGTTTTTGCCGTTTTCTTGAAACGGCAAATGACAGTTGAAGACTTTAATGGCCTTTCTATCCCATAATTTACTTGTGTGAGATCTATCCCATAATTTCTTTATTTGAGACCTAGAGGTTATGCTTAGGTTAGAAAAAGGCCATTTTCTGGTATTGTTACTCAAAATACAGGAAACTTCCATCCATTAAACGCAATCTACATGAAGAGAACGTTGTATTGCCGTATAGTGCATCGAAATCCATTGAAAGCTCGAGAAATGGCGCCACTTTGAAGATATTAGGGTACACAAGTAACTTTGAGAGATTAAGGTTAGGTTACAAAAAAACACATTTTCGGATTTTCTACTCCAAATAGGGCAAAACTGGCACGCCAGTCTGAAAGTACAGGAAGAGGCCGTTGTATTGCCGTATAGTGCATCGAAATCCATTAAAAGGTCGAGAAATGGCGCCACTTTGAAATTTAGGTTACACAAGTAAATTAATGCGTACTTGTTGGCTTTAAAAGCCAGTAACTCACTTTTCAACGTTTTGATCCCAAAAATGCACCTTTTTTCTCAGACCTAGTGGAAAATGTACATCTTTCACTAAGCAAATCGTTGCGCCATACGTCAGGCAAAGTTGGTTTTTCGCGAAATTTTTTGAACTACTCCTCCCCACCCCACACCACCCTCATAAAATACCTACAGATCAATTATTGGAAAGAAAGGCCAGAAAAGTCGTAAACTGTCATTTGCCCTTTCAAGAAAGCGGCAAAAACACGAGTAACTGGCTTTTAAAGCTTAAAGGCACACAAGATCTACGCTGTTTCCACAAAAGGAGCCCTAGAACCTAAAACCCCCTTTTGTGAAAACATGCTAGATCTTGTGTGCCTTTAGCTTTAAAAGCCAGTAACTCGTGTTTTTGCCGTTTTCTTGAAACGGCAAATGACAGTTGAAGACTTTAATGGCCTTTCTATCCCATAATTTACTTGTGTGAGATCTATCCCATAATTTCTTTATTTGAGACCTAGAGGTTATGCTTAGGTTAGAAAAAGGCCATTTTCTGGTATTGTTACTCAAAATACAGGAAACTTCCATCCATTAAACGCAATCTACATGAAGAGAACGTTGTATTGCCGTATAGTGCATCGAAATCCATTGAAAGCTCGAGAAATGGCGCCACTTTGAAGATATTAGGGTACACAAGTAACTTTGAGAGATTAAGGTTAGGTTACAAAAAAACACATTTTCGGATTTTCTACTCCAAATAGGGCAAAACTGGCACGCCAGTCTGAAAGTACAGGAAGAGGCCGTTGTATTGCCGTATAGTGCATCGAAATCCATTAAAAGGTCGAGAAATGGCGCCACTTTGAAATTTAGGTTACACAAGTAAATTAATGCGTACTTGTTGGCTTTAAAAGCCAGTAACTCACTTTTCAACGTTTTGATCCCAAAAATGCACCTTTTTTCTCAGACCTAGTGGAAAATGTACATCTTTCACTAAGCAAATCGTTGCGCCATACGTCAGGCAAAGTTGGTTTTTCGCGAAATTTTTTGAACTACTCCTCCCCACCCCACACCACCCTCATAAAATACCTACAGATCAATTATTGGAAAGAAAGGCCAGAAAAGTCGTAAACTGTCATTTGCCCTTTCAAGAAAGCGGCAAAAACACGAGTAACTGGCTTTTAAAGCTTAAAGGCACACAAGATCTACGCTGTTTCCACAAAAGGAGCCCTAGAACCTAAAACCCCCTTTTGTGAAAACATGCTAGATCTTGTGTGCCTTTAGCTTTAAAAGCCAGTAACTCGTGTTTTTGCCGTTTTCTTGAAACGGCAAATGACAGTTGAAGACTTTAATGGCCTTTCTATCCCATAATTTACTTGTGTGAGATCTATCCCATAATTTCTTTATTTGAGACCTAGAGGTTATGCTTAGGTTAGAAAAAGGCCATTTTCTGGTATTGTTACTCAAAATACAGGAAACTTCCATCCATTAAACGCAATCTACATGAAGAGAACGTTGTATTGCCGTATAGTGCATCGAAATCCATTGAAAGCTCGAGAAATGGCGCCACTTTGAAGATATTAGGGTACACAAGTAACTTTGAGAGATTAAGGTTAGGTTACAAAAAAACACATTTTCGGATTTTCTACTCCAAATAGGGCAAAACTGGCACGCCAGTCTGAAAGTACAGGAAGAGGCCGTTGTATTGCCGTATAGTGCATCGAAATCCATTAAAAGGTCGAGAAATGGCGCCACTTTGAAATTTAGGTTACACAAGTAAATTAATGCGTACTTGTTGGCTTTAAAAGCCAGTAACTCACTTTTCAACGTTTTGATCCCAAAAATGCACCTTTTTTCTCAGACCTAGTGGAAAATGTACATCTTTCACTAAGCAAATCGTTGCGCCATACGTCAGGCAAAGTTGGTTTTTCGCGAAATTTTTGAACTACTCCTCCCCACCCCACACCACCCTCATAAAATACCTACAGATCAATTATTGGAAAGAAAGGCCAGAAAAGTCGTAAACTGTCATTTGCCCTTTCAAGAAAGCGGCAAAAACACGAGTAACTGGCTTTTAAAGCTTAAAGGCACACAAGATCTACGCTGTTTCCACAAAAGGAGCCCTAGAACCTAAAACCCCCTTTTGTGAAAACATGCTAGATCTTGTGTGCCTTTAGCTTTAAAAGCCAGTAACTCGTGTTTTTGCCGTTTTCTTGAAACGGCAAATGACAGTTGAAGACTTTAATGGCCTTTCTATCCCATAATTTACTTGTGTGAGATCTATCCCATAATTTCTTTATTTGAGACCTAGAGGTTATGCTTAGGTTAGAAAAAGGCCATTTTCTGGTATTGTTACTCAAAATACAGGAAACTTCCATCCATTAAACGCAATCTACATGAAGAGAACGTTGTATTGCCGTATAGTGCATCGAAATCCATTGAAAGCTCGAGAAATGGCGCCACTTTGAAGATATTAGGGTACACAAGTAACTTTGAGAGATTAAGGTTAGGTTACAAAAAAACACATTTTCGGATTTTCTACTCCAAATAGGGCAAAACTGGCACGCCAGTCTGAAAGTACAGGAAGAGGCCGTTGTATTGCCGTATAGTGCATCGAAATCCATTAAAAGGTCGAGAAATGGCGCCACTTTGAAATTTAGGTTACACAAGTAAATTAATGCGTACTTGTTGGCTTTAAAAGCCAGTAACTCACTTTTCAACGTTTTGATCCCAAAAATGCACCTTTTTTCTCAGACCTAGTGGAAAATGTACATCTTTCACTAAGCAAATCGTTGCGCCATACGTCAGGCAAAGTTGGTTTTTCGCGAAATTTTTTGAACTACTCCTCCCCACCCCACACCACCCTCATAAAATACCTACAGATCAATTATTGGAAAGAAAGGCCAGAAAAGTCGTAAACTGTCATTTGCCCTTTCAAGAAAGCGGCAAAAACACGAGTAACTGGCTTTTAAAGTGCCCCTACGATCAAATTTGACATATCAATGTTTTTGCATATTCATAAAGTAGAGTTCATATATTATTACCAGTTCAAATTGTTTTTCGATACAACGACAGGAAGTCTAATTTTTTTAGCTCCAAATATTGAATCTACACGTCCGCCATTACTGGAAGCCGTGCCCTTTGTTCAGCTTTAAACAAAGGTTTATTCACCGGAAATGATGTCATACACTTAACGCTCGCCTGCAGAACACAACGCCTGGAGGCATATTTCTACTAATTACGTCTTCACGTACATAAGAAGAAAGTTATATTTATCTTTGCGAGGTTGGCTACTTTTTTATGCACGCTATTTCGCGCCACGAGGTTGTCGTGTTAAGTGTATGACATCACTTCCGGTGAATAAACCTTTGTTTAAAGCTGAACAAAGGGCACGGCTTCAGCAATGGCGGACAGGATTTTACCGGTAAACTCTCCTAAAATTTGTGGTTTAAGATGCCCATTTGGGAATATTTTTTACTATTTCGGATATTTCTAATACTGATTGACCTATAGACACTGAAAAAGTGGCAAATCGAAATGGTAAATTTTTCGTCGTAGTGGCACTTTAAAGCTTAAAGGCACACAAGATCTACGCTGTTTCCACAAAAGGAGCCCTAGAACCTAAAACCCCCTTTTGTGAAAACATGCTAGATCTTGTGTGCCTTTAGCTTTAAAAGCCAGTAACTCGTGTTTTTTGCCGTTTTCTTGAAACGGCAAATGACAGTTGAAGACTTTAATGGCCTTTCTATCCCATAATTTACTTGTGTGAGATCTATCCCATAATTTCTTTATTTGAGACCTAGAGGTTATGCTTAGGTTAGAAAAAGGCCATTTTCTGGTATTGTTACTCAAAATACAGGAAACTTCCATCCATTAAACGCAATCTACATGAAGAGAACGTTGTATTGCCGTATAGTGCATCGAAATCCATTGAAAGCTCGAGAAATGGCGCCACTTTGAAGATATTAGGGTACACAAGTAACTTTGAGAGATTAAGGTTAGGTTACAAAAAAACACATTTTCGGATTTCTACTCCAAATAGGGCAAAACTGGCACGCCAGTCTGAAAGTACAGGAAGAGGCCGTTGTA
>JAOWCC010001088.1:0-29858 GCA_030867875.1 Actinernus sp. WN-2022 | reverse complement strand
CCTGATTTATCATTCCTGATTCATCATTCCTGATTCCTGATTCATCATTCCTCATTCCTGATTCATCATTCCTCATTCCTGATTCTCATTCTCATTCCTGATTCATTCTGATTCATCATTCCTGATTCCTGTTACATCATTCATCATTCCTGATTCATCATTCATCATTCCTGATTCATCATTCCTGATTCCTGATTCATCATTCCTGATTCCTGATTCACCATTCCTGATACCTGATTCATCATTCCTCTTTCCTGATTCATCATTCCTGATTCATGATACATCATTCATCATTCCTGATTCATCATTCATCATTCCTGATTCATCATTCCTGATTTCTGATTTATCATTCCTGATTCATCATTCCTGATTCCTGATTCATCATTCCTCATTCCTGATTCATCATTCCTCATTCCTGATTCATCATTACTCATTCCTGATTCATCATTCCTGATTCCTGATTCATCATTGCTGATTCCTGATTGATCATCTCCTCATTCCTGATTCATCATTCCTGATTCCTGATTCATCATTCCTGATTCCTGATTCCTGATTCATCATTCCTGATTCATCATTCCTGATTCATCATTCCTCATTCCTGATTCATCATTCTTCATTCCTGATTAATCATTCCTCATTCCTGATTCCTCATTCCTGATTCATGATTCACCATTCTGATTCCTGATACATCATTCATCATTCCTGATTCATCATTCCTGATTCCTGATTTATCATTCCTGATTCATCATTCCTGATTCCTGATTCATCATTCCTGATTCCTGATTCATCATTCCTCATTCCTGATTCATCATTACTGATTCCTGATTCATCATTCCTGATTCCTGATTCATCATTCCTGATTCCTGATTCATCATTCCTCATTCCTGATTCATCATTCCTTATTCCCGATTCATCATTCCTGATTCCTGATTCACCATTCCTGATACCTGATTCATCATTCCTCTTTCCTGATTCATCATTCCTGATTCATGATACATCATTCATCATTCCTGATTCATCATTCATCATTCCTGATTCATCATTCTGATTTCTGATTTATCATTCCTGATTCATCATTCCTGATTCCTGATTCATCATTCCTCATTCCTGATTCATCATTCCTCATTCCTGATTCATCATTACTCATTCCTGATTCATCATTCCTGATTCATCATTCCTGATTCCTGTTACATCATTCATCATTCCTGATTCATCATTCATCATTCCTGATTCATCATTCCTGATTCCTGATTTATCATTCCTGATTCATCATTCCTGATTCCTGATTCGTCATTCCTGATTCCTGATTCATCATTCCTCATTCCTGATTCATCATTACTGATTCCTGATTCATCATTCCTCTTTCCTGATTCATCATTCCTGATTCATGATACATCATTCATCATTCCTGATTCATCATTCATCATTCCTGATTCATCATTCCTGATTTCTGATTTATCATTCCTGATTCATCATTCCTGATTCCTGATTCATCATTCCTCATTCCTGATTCATCATTCCTCATTCCTGATTCATCATTACTCATTCCTGATCATCATTCCTGATTCCTGATTCATCATTGCTGATTCCTGATTGATCATTCCTCATTCCTGATTCATCATTCCTGATTCCTGATTCATCATTCCTGATTCCTGATTCTGATTCATCATTCCTGATTCATCATTCCTGATTCATCATTCCTCATTCCTGATTCATCATTCTTCATTCCTGATTAATCATTCCTCATTCCTGATTCCTCATTCCTGATTCATTGATTCACCATTCCTGATTCCTGATACATCATTCATCATTCCTGATTCATCATTCCTGATTCATCATTCCTCATTCCTGATTCATCATTCTTCATTCCTGATTAATCATTCCTCATTCCTGATTCCTCATTCCTGATTCATGATTCACCATTCCTGATTTCCTGATACATCATTCATCATTCCTGATTCATCATTCCTGATTCCTGATTTATCATTCCTGATTCATCATTCCTGATTCCTGATTCATCATTCCTGATTCCTGATTCATCATTCCTCATTCCTGATTCATCATTACTGATTCTGATTCATCATTCCTGATTCCTGATTCATCATTCCTGATTCCTGATTCATCATTCCTCATTCCTGATTCATCATTCCTTATTCCCGATTCATCATTCCTGATTCCTGATTCACCATTCCTGATACCTGATTCATCATTCCTCTTTCCTGATTCATCATTCCTGATTCATGATACATCATTCATCATTCCTGATTCATCATTCATCATTCCTGATTCATCATTCCTGATTTCTGATTTATCATTCCTGATTCATCATTCCTGATTCCTGATTCATCATTCCTCATTCCTGATTCATCATTCCTCATTCCTGATTCATCATTACTCATTCCTGATTCATCATTCCTGATTCATCATTCCTGATTCCTGTTACATCATTCATCATTCCTGATTCATCATTCATCATTCCTGATTCATCATTCCTGATTCCTGATTTATCATTCCTGATTCATCATTCTGATTCCTGATTCGTCATTCCTGATTCCTGATTCATCATTCCTCATTCCTGATTCATCATTACTGATTCCTGATTCATCATTCCTGATTCCTGATTCATCATTCCTGATTCCTGATTCATCATTCCTCATTCCTGATTCATCATTCTGATTCCTGATTCATCATTCCTGATTCCTGATTCCTCATTCACCATTCCTGATTCATCATTCCTGATTCCTGATTCATCATTCCTGATACATCATTCATCATTCCTGATTCATCATTCCTCATTCCTGATTCATTCAATGTGCCGTAAAATTCTCAAACGGAGAGATTCCATCTTTCCAGCCAATTCATAGATTCCTGACCGCGAGCTAATCTTAAAAACGTTCAATGTGCCGTAAAATTCTCAAACGGAGAGATTCCATCTTTCCAGCCAATTCATAGATTCCTGACCGCGAGCTAATCTTAAAAACCGTTCAATGTGCCGTAAAATTCTCAAACGGAGAGATTCCATCTTTCCAGCCAATTCATAGATTCCTGACCGCGAGCTAATCTTAAAAACGTTCAATGTGCCGTAAAATTCTCAAACGGAGAGATTCCATCTTTCCAGCCAATTCATAGATTCCTGACCGCGAGCTAATCTTAAAAACGTTCAATGTGCCGTAAAATTCTCAAACGGAGAGATTCCATCTTTCCAGCCAATTCATAGATTCCTGACCGCGAGCTAATCTTAAAAACGTTCAATGTGCCGTAAAATTCCCAAACGGAGAGATTCCATCTTTCCAGCCAATTCATAGATTCCTGACCGCGAGCTAATCTAAAAACGTTCAATGTGCCGTAAAATTCTCAACGGAGAGATTCCATCTTTCCAGCCAATTCATAGAGTCCTGACCGCGAGCTCATGATTCGCCATTCCTGATTCCTGATTCATCATTCCTGTTTCCTGATTCATCATTCCTGATTCCTGATACATCATTCATCATTCCTGATTCATCATTCCTGATTCCTGATTCATCATTCCTGATTCCTGATTCATCAGTCCTGATTCATGTTTCACCAATCCTGATTCCTGATTCATCATTCCTGATTCCTGATACATCATTCATCATTCCTGATTCATCATTCATCATTCCTGATTCATCATTCCTGATTCCTGATTTATCATTCCTGATTCATCATTCCTGATTCCTGATTCATCATTCCTGATTCCTGATTCATCATTCCTCATTCCTGATTCATCATTCCTCATTCCTGATTCATCATTCCTGATTCCTGATTCATCATTCCTGATTCCTGATTGATCATTCCTCATTCCTGATTCATCATTCCTGATTCCTGAGTCATCATTCCTGATTCCTGATTCCTGATTCATCATTCCTGATTCATCATTCCTGATTCATCATTCCTCATTCCTGATTCATCATTCTTCATTCCTGATTAATCATTCCTCATTCCTGATTCATCATTCCTGATTCATGATTCACCATTCCTGATCCTGATACATCATTCATCATTCCTGATTCATCATTCCTGATTCCTGATTCATCATTCCTGATTCCTGATTCATCAATCCTCATTCCTGATTCATCATTCCTGATTCCTGATTGATCATTCCTCATTCCTGATTGATCATTCCTCATTCCTGATTCCTGATTCATCATTCCTGATTCCTGATTAATCACTCCTGATTCCTGATTCATCATTCCTGGTTCCTGATTCATCATTCCTGATTCCTGATTAATCACTCCTGATTCCTGATTCCTGATTCATCATTCCTGATTCATCATTCCTGATTCATCATTCCTGATTCATCATTCATCATTCCTGATTCATCATTCCTGATTCCTGATTCATCATTCCTGATTCCTGATTCATTATTCCTGATTCATCATTCCTGATTCCTGATTGATCATTCCTGATTCCTGATTGATCATTCATCATTCCTGATTCATCATTCTTGATTCCTGATTCATCATTCCTGATTCCTGATTAATTACTCCTGATTCCTGATTCCTGATTCATCATTCCTGATTCATCATTCCTGATTCATCATTCCTGATTCATCATTCATCATTCCTGATTCATCATTCCTGATTCCTGATTCATCATTCCTGATTCCTGATTCATTATTCCTGATTCATCATTCCTGATTCCTGATTGATCATTCCTGATTCCTGATTCATCATTCCTCATTTCTGATTCCTCATTCCTCATTCCTGATTCATCATTACTCATTCCTGATTCATCATTCCTGATTTCTGATTCATCATTCATCATTCCTGATTCATCATTCCTGATTCCTGATTCATCATTCATCATTCCTGATTCATCATTCCTGATTCCTGATTCATCATTCCTCATTCCTGATTCATGATTCCTCATTCCTGATTCATCAATCCTCATTCCTGATACATCATTCCTGATTCCTGATTCCTGATTCCTGATTCATCATTCATCATTCCTGATTCATCATTCATCATTCCTGATTCATCATTCGTCATTCCTGATTCATCATTCCTGAATCCTGATTCATTATTCCTGATTCATCATTCCTGATTCCTGATTCATCATCCTGATTCCTGATTCATCATTCATCATTCCTGATTGATCATTCCTTATTCCTGATTGATCATTCCTGATTCCTGATTCATCATTCATCATTCCTGATTCATCATTCTTGATTCCTGATTCATCATTCCTGATTCCTGATTCATCATTCCTGATTCCTGATTCATCATTCATCATTCCTGATTCCTGATTCATCATTGCTGATTCCTGATTCATCATTCATCATTCCTGATTGATCATTCCTTATTCCCGATTCATCATTCCTGATTCCTGATTCATCATTCCTGATTCCTGATTCATCATTCATCATTCCTGATTCATCATTCCTGATTCCTGATTCATCATTCCTGATATCAAATTCATCAGTTCTGATTCATGATTCACCAATCCTGATTCCTGATTCATCATTCCTCTTTCCTGATTCATCATTCCTGATTCCTGATACATCATTCATCATTCCTGATTCATCATTCATCATTCCTGATTCATCATTCCTGATTCCTGATTTATCATTCCTGATTCATCATTCCTGATTCCTGATTCATCATTCCTGATTCCTGATTCATCATTCCTCATTCCTGATTCATCATTACTGATTCCTGATTCATCATTCCTGATTCCTGATTCATCATTCCTGATTCCTGATTCATCATTCCTCATTCCTGATTCATCATTCCTTATTCCCGATTCATCATTCCTGATTCCTGATTCATCATTCCTGATTCCTGATTCATCATTCCTGATTCCTGATTCACCATTCCTGATACCTGATTCATCATTCCTCTTTCCTGATTCATCATTCCTGATTCATGATACATCATTCATCATTCCTGATTCATCATTCATCATTCCTGATTCATCATTCCTGATTTCTGATTTATCATTCCTGATTCATCATTCCTGATTCCTGATTCATCATTCCTCATTCCTGATTCATCATTCCTCATTCCTGATTCATCATTCCTGATTCCTGATTCATCATTGCTGATTCATCATTCCTGATTCCTGATTCATCATTGCTGATTCCTGATTGATCATTCCTCATTCCTGATTCATCATTCCTGATTCCTGATTCATCATTCCTGATTCCTGATTCCTGATTCATCATTCCTGATTCATCATTCCTGATTCATCATTCCTCATTCCTGATTCATCATTCTTCATTCCTGATTAATCATTCCTCATTCCTGATTCCTCATTCCTGATTCATGATTCACCATTCCTGATTCCTGATACATCATTCATCATTCCTGATTCCTGTTACATCATTCATCATTCCTGATTCATCATTCCTGATTCCTGATTCATCATTCATCATTCCTGATTCATGATTCCTCATTCCTGATTCATCAATCCTCATTCCTGATTCATCATTCCTGATTCCTGATTCCTGATTCCTGATTCCTGATTCATCACTCCTGATTCATCATTCCTCATTCCTGATTCATCATTCGTCATTCCTGATTCATCATTCCTGATTCCTGATTCATCATTCCTCATTCCTGATTCATGATTCCTCATTCCTGATTCATCAATCCTCATTCCTGATTCATCATTCCTGATTCCTGATTCCTGATTCCTGATTCATCATTCATCATTCCTGATTCATCATTCATCATTCCTGATTCATCATTCGTCATTCCTGATTCATCATTCCTGAATCCTGATTCATTATTCCTGATTCATCATTCCTGATTCCTGATTCATCATTCCTGATTCCTGATTCATCATTCGTCATTCCTGATTGATCATTCATCATTCCTGATTCATCATTCTTGATTCCTGATTCATCATTCCTGATTCCTGATTCATCATTCAACATTCCTGATTCCTGATTCATCATTGCTGATTCCTGATTCATCATTCATCATTCCTGATTGATCATTCCTTATTCCCGATTCATCATTCCTGATTCCTGATTCATCATTCCTGATTCCTGATTCATCATTCCTGATTCATGATTCACCATTCCTGATTCCTGATTCATCATTCCTCTTTCCTGATTCATCATTCCTGATTCCTGTTACATCATTCATCATTCCTGATTCATCATTCATCATTCCTGATTCATCATTCCTGATTCCTGATTTATCATTCCTGATTCATCATTCCTGATTCCTGATTCGTCATTCCTGATTCCTGATTCATCATTCCTCATTCCTGATTCATCATTACTGATTCCTGATTCATCATTCCTGATTCCTGATTCATCATTCCTGATTCCTGATTCATCATTCCTCATTCCTGATTCATCATTCCTGATTCCTGATTCATCATTCCTGATTCCTGATTCCTCATTCCTGATTCCTGATTCATCATTCCTGATTCCTGATTCATCATTCCTGATACATCATTCATCATTCCTGATTCATCATTCCTCATTCCTGATTCATTCAATGTGCCGTAAAATTCTCAAACGGAGAGATTCCATCTTTCCAGCCAATTCATAGATTCCTGACCGCGAGCTAATCTTAAAAACGTTCAATGTGCCGTAAAATTCTCAAACGGAGAGATTCCATCTTTCCAGCCAATTCATAGATTCCTGACCGCGAGCTAATCTTAAAAACGTTCAATGTGCCGTAAAATTCTCAAACGGAGAGATTCCATCTTTCCAGCCAATTCATAGATTCCTGACCGCGAGCTAATCTTAAAAACGTTCAATGTGCCGTAAAATTCTCAAACGGAGAGATTCCATCTTTCCAGCCAATTCATAGATTCCTGACCGCGAGCTAATCTTAAAAACGTTCAATGTGCCGTAAAATTCTCAAACGGAGAGATTCCATCTTTCCAGCCAATTCATAGATTCCTGACCGCGAGCTAATCTTAAAAACGTTCAATGTGCCGTAAAATTCTCAAACGGAGAGATTCCATCTTTCCAGCCAATTTATAGATTCCTGACCGCGAGCTAATCTTAAAAACGTTCAATGTGCCGTAAAATTCTCAAACGGAGAGATTCCATCTTTCCAGCCAATTCATAGATTCCTGACCGCGAGCTAATCTTAAAAACGTTCAATGTGCCGTAAAATTCCCAAACGGAGAGATTCCATCTTTCCAGCCAATTCATAGATTCCTGACCGCGAGCTAATCTTAAAAACGTTCAATGTGCCCTAAAATTCTCAAACGGAGAGATTCCATCTTTCCAGCCAATTCATAGAGTCCTGACCGCGAGCTCATGATTCGCCATTCCTGATTCCTGATTCATCATTCCTGTTTCCTGATTCATCATTCCTGATTCCTGATACATCATTCATCATTCCTGATTCATCATTCCTGATTCCTGATTCATCATTCCTGATTCCTGATTCATCAGTCCTGATTCATGTTTCACCAATCCTGATTCCTGATTCATCATTCCTGATTCCTGATACATCATTCATCATTCCTGATTCATCATTCATCATTCCTGATTCATCATTCCTGATTCCTGATTTATCATTCCTGATTCATCATTCCTGATTCCTGATTCATCATTCCTGATTCCTGATTCATCATTCCTCATTCCTGATTCATCATTCCTCATTCCTGATTCATCATTCCTGATTCCTGATTCATCATTCCTCATTCCTGATTCATCATTCCTGATTCCTGATTCATCATTCCTGATTCCTGATTCATCATTCCTGATTCCTGATTCATCATTCATCATTCCTGATTGATCATTCCTTATTCCTGATTGATCATTCCTGATTCCTGATTCATCATTCATCATTCCTGATTCATCATTCTTGATTCCTGATTCATCATTCCTGATTCCTGATTCATCATTCCTGATTCCTGATTCATCATTCATCATTCCTGATTCCTGATTCATCATTGCTGATTCCTGATTCATCATTCATCATTCCTGATTGATCATTCCTTATTCCCGATTCATCATTCCTGATTCCTGATTCATCATTCCTGATTCCTGATTCATCATTCATCATTCCTGATTCATCATTCCTGATTCCTGATTCATCATTCCTGATTCCAGATTCATCAGTCCTGATTCATGATTCACCAATCCTGATTCCTGATTCATCATTCCTCTTTCCTGATTCATCATTCCTGATTCCTGATACATCATTCATCATTCCTGATTCATCATTCATCATTCCTGATTCATCATTCCTGATTCCTGATTTATCATTCCTGATTCATCATTCCTGATTCCTGATTCATCATTCCTGATTCCTGATTCATCATTCCTCATTCCTGATTCATCATTACTGATTCCTGATTCATCATTCCTGATTCCTGATTCATCATTCCTGATTCCTGATTCATCATTCCTCATTCCTGATTCATCATTCCTTATTCCCGATTCATCATTCCTGATTCCTGATTCATCATTCCTGATTCCTGATTCATCATTCCTGATTCCTGATTCACCATTCCTGATACCTGATTCATCATTCCTCTTTCCTGATTCATCATTCCTGATTCATGATACATCATTCATCATTCCTGATTCATCATTCATCATTCCTGATTCATCATTCCTGATTTCTGATTTATCATTCCTGATTCATCATTCCTGATTCCTGATTCATCATTCCTCATTCCTGATTCATCATTCCTCATTCCTGATTCATCATTACTCATTCCTGATTCATCATTCCTGATTCCTGATTCATCATTGCTGATTCCTGATTGATCATTCCTCATTCCTGATTCATCATTCCTGATTCCTGATTCATCATTCCTGATTCCTGATTCCTGATTCATCATTCCTGATTCATCATTCCTGATTCATCATTCCTCATTCCTGATTCATCATTCTTCATTCCTGATTAATCATTCCTCATTCCTGATTCCTCATTCCTGATTCATGATTCACCATTCCTGATTCCTGATACATCATTCATCATTCCTGATTCATCATTCCTGATTCCTGATTTATCATTCCTGATTCATCATTCCTGATTCCTGATTCATCATTCCTGATTCCTGATTCATCATTCCTCATTCCTGATTCATCATTACTGATTCCTGATTCATCATTCCTGATTCCTGATTCATCATTCCTGATTCCTGATTCATCATTCCTCATTCCTGATTCATCATTCCTTATTCCCGATTCATCATTCCTGATTCCTGATTCACCATTCCTGATACCTGATTCATCATTCCTCTTTCCTGATTCATCATTCCTGATTCATGATACATCATTCATCATTCCTGATTCATCATTCATCATTCCTGATTCATCATTCCTGATTTCTGATTTATCATTCCTGATTCATCATTCCTGATTCCTGATTCATCATTCCTCATTCCTGATTCATCATTCCTCATTCCTGATTCATCATTACTCATTCCTGATTCATCATTCCTGATTCATCATTCCTGATTCCTGTTACATCATTCATCATTCCTGATTCATCATTCATCATTCCTGATTCATCATTCCTGATTCCTGATTTATCATTCCTGATTCATCATTCCTGATTCCTGATTCGTCATTCCTGATTCCTGATTCATCATTCCTCATTCCTGATTCATCATTACTGATTCCTGATTCATCATTCCTCTTTCCTGATTCATCATTCCTGATTCATGATACATCATTCATCATTCCTGATTCATCATTCATCATTCCTGATTCATCATTCCTGATTTCTGATTTATCATTCCTGATTCATCATTCCTGATTCCTGATTCATCATTCCTCATTCCTGATTCATCATTCCTCATTCCTGATTCATCATTACTCATTCCTGATTCATCATTCCTGATTCCTGATTCATCATTGCTGATTCCTGATTGATCATTCCTCATTCCTGATTCATCATTCCTGATTCCTGATTCATCATTCCTGATTCCTGATTCCTGATTCATCATTCCTGATTCATCATTCCTGATTCATCATTCCTCATTCCTGATTCATCATTCTTCATTCCTGATTAATCATTCCTCATTCCTGATTCCTCATTCCTGATTCATGATTCACCATTCCTGATTCCTGATACATCATTCATCATTCCTGATTCATCATTCCTGATTCCTGATTTATCATTCCTGATTCATCATTCCTGATTCCTGATTCATCATTCCTGATTCCTGATTCATCATTCCTCATTCCTGATTCATCATTACTGATTCCTGATTCATCATTCCTGATTCCTGATTCATCATTCCTGATTCCTGATTCATCATTCCTCATTCCTGATTCATCATTCCTTATTCCCGATTCATCATTCCTGATTCCTGATTCACCATTCCTGATACCTGATTCATCATTCCTCTTTCCTGATTCATCATTCCTGATTCATGATACATCATTCATCATTCCTGATTCATCATTCATCATTCCTGATTCATCATTCCTGATTTCTGATTTATCATTCCTGATTCATCATTCCTGATTCCTGATTCATCATTCCTCATTCCTGATTCATCATTCCTCATTCCTGATTCATCATTACTCATTCCTGATTCATCATTCCTGATTCATCATTCCTGATTCCTGTTACATCATTCATCATTCCTGATTCATCATTCATCATTCCTGATTCATCATTCCTGATTCCTGATTTATCATTCCTGATTCATCATTCCTGATTCCTGATTCGTCATTCCTGATTCCTGATTCATCATTCCTCATTCCTGATTCATCATTACTGATTCCTGATTCATCATTCCTGATTCCTGATTCATCATTCCTGATTCCTGATTCATCATTCCTCATTCCTGATTCATCATTCCTGATTCCTGATTCATCATTCCTGATTCCTGATTCCTCATTCACCATTCCTGATTCATCATTCCTGATTCCTGATTCATCATTCCTGATACATCATTCATCATTCCTGATTCATCATTCCTCATTCCTGATTCATTCAATGTGCCGTAAAATTCTCAAACGGAGAGATTCCATCTTTCCAGCCAATTCATAGATTCCTGACCGCGAGCTAATCTTAAAAACGTTCAATGTGCCGTAAAATTCTCAAACGGAGAGATTCCATCTTTCCAGCCAATTCATAGATTCCTGACCGCGAGCTAATCTTAAAAACGTTCAATGTGCCGTAAAATTCTCAAACGGAGAGATTCCATCTTTCCAGCCAATTCATAGATTCCTGACCGCGAGCTAATCTTAAAAACGTTCAATGTGCCGTAAAATTCTCAAACGGAGAGATTCCATCTTTCCAGCCAATTCATAGATTCCTGACCGCGAGCTAATCTTAAAAACGTTCAATGTGCCGTAAAATTCCCAAACGGAGAGATTCCATCTTTCCAGCCAATTCATAGATTCCTGACCGCGAGCTAATCTTAAAAACGTTCAATGTGCCCTAAAATTCTCAAACGGAGAGATTCCATCTTTCCAGCCAATTCATAGAGTCCTGACCGCGAGCTCATGATTCGCCATTCCTGATTCCTGATTCATCATTCCTGTTTCCTGATTCATCATTCCTGATTCCTGATACATCATTCATCATTCCTGATTCATCATTCCTGATTCCTGATTCATCATTCCTGATTCCTGATTCATCAGTCCTGATTCATGTTTCACCAATCCTGATTCCTGATTCATCATTCCTGATTCCTGATACATCATTCATCATTCCTGATTCATCATTCATCATTCCTGATTCATCATTCCTGATTCCTGATTTATCATTCCTGATTCATCATTCCTGATTCCTGATTCATCATTCCTGATTCCTGATTCATCATTCCTCATTCCTGATTCATCATTCCTCATTCCTGATTCATCATTCCTGATTCCTGATTCATCATTCCTCATTCCTGATTCATCATTACTGATTCCTGATTCATCATTCCTGATTCCTGATTCATCATTCCTGATTCCTGATTCATCATTCCTCATTCCTGATTCATCATTCCTTATTCCCGATTCATCATTCCTGATTCCTGATTCATCATTCCTGATTCCTGATTCATCATTCCTGATTCCTGATTCACCATTCCTGATACCTGATTCATCATTCCTCTTTCCTGATTCATCATTCCTGATTCATGATACATCATTCATCATTCCTGATTCATCATTCATCATTCATCATTCCTGATTGATCATTCCTTATTCCCGATTCATCATTCCTGATTCCTGATTCATCATTCCTGATTCCTGATTCATCATTCATCATTCCTGATTCATCATTCCTGATTCCTGATTCATCATTCCTGATTCCAGATTCTTCAGTCCTGATTCATGATTCACCAATCCTGATTCCTGATTCATCATTCCTCTTTCCTGATTCATCATTCCTGATTCCTGATACATCATTCATCATTCCTGATTCATCATTCATCATTCCTGATTCATCATTCCTGATTCCTGATTTATCATTCCTGATTCATCATTCCTCATTCCTGATTCATTCAATGTGCCGTAAAATTCTCAAACGGAGAGATTCCATCTTTCCAGCCAATTCATAGATTCCTGACCGCGAGCTAATCTTAAAAACGTTCAATGTGCCGTAAAATTCTCAAACGGAGAGATTCCATCTTTCCAGCCAATTCATAGATTCCTGACCGCGAGCTAATCTTAAAAACGTTCAATGTGCCGTAAAATTCTCAAACGGAGAGATTCCATCTTTCCAGCCAATTCATAGATTCCTGACCGCGAGCTAATCTTAAAAACGTTCAATGTGCCGTAAAATTCTCAAACGGAGAGATTCCATCTTTCCAGCCAATTCATAGATTCCTGACCGCGAGCTAATCTTAAAAACGTTCAATGTGCCGTAAAATTCCCAAACGGAGGGATTCCATCTTTCCAGCCAATTCATAGATTCCTGACCGCGAGCTAATCTTAAAAACGTTCAATGTGCCCTAAAATTCTCAAACGGAGAGATTCCATCTTTCCAGCCAATTCATAGAGTCCTGACCGCGAGCTCATGATTCGCCATTCCTGATTCCTGATTCATCATTCCTGTTTCCTGATTCATCATTCCTGATTCCTGATACATCATTCATCATTCCTGATTCATCATTCCTGATTCCTGATTCATCATTCCTGATTCCTGATTCATCAGTCCTGATTCATGTTTCACCAATCCTGATTCCTGATTCATCATTCCTGATTCCTGATACATCATTCATCATTCCTGATTCATCATTCATCATTCCTGATTCATCATTCCTGATTCCTGATTTATCATTCCTGATTCATCATTCCTGATTCCTGATTCATCATTCCTGATTCCTGATTCATCATTCCTCATTCCTGATTCATCATTCCTCATTCCTGATTCATCATTCCTGATTCCTGATTCATCATTCCTCATTCCTGATTCATCATTACTGATTCCTGATTCATCATTCCTGATTCCTGATTCATCATTCCTGATTCCTGATTCATCATTCCTGATTCCTGATTCATCATTCCTTATTCCCGATTCATCATTCCTGATTCCTGATTCATCATTCCTGATTCCTGATTCATCATTCCTGATTCCTGATTCACCATTCCTGATACCTGATTCATCATTCCTCTTTCCTGATTCATCATTCCTGATTCATGATACATCATTCATCATTCCTGATTCATCATCAATCATTCATCATTCCTGATTGATCATTCCTTATTCCCGATTCATCATTCCTGATTCCTGATTCATCATTCCTGATTCCTGATTCATCATTCATCATTCCTGATTCATCATTCCTGATTCCTGATTCATCATTCCTGATTCCAGATTCTTCAGTCCTGATTCATGATTCACCAATCCTGATTCCTGATTCATCATTCCTCTTTCCTGATTCATCATTCCTGATTCCTGATACATCATTCATCATTCCTGATTCATCATTCATCATTCCTGATTCATCATTCCTGATTCCTGATTTATCATTCCTGATTCATCATTCCTGATTCCTGATTCATCATTCCTGATTCCTGATTCATTATTCCTGATTCATCATTCCTGATTCCTGATTGATCATTCCTGATTCCTGATTCATCATTCCTCATTCCTGATTCATCATTCCTCATTCCTGATTCATCATTACTCATTCCTGATTCATCATTCCTGATTCCTGTTACATCGTTCATCATTCCTGATTCATCATTCCTGATTCCTGATTCATCATTCATCATTCCTGATTCATCATTCCTGATTCCTGATTCATCATTCCTCATTCCTGATTCATGATTCCTCATTCCTGATTCATCAATCCTCATTCCTGATTCATCATTCCTGATTCCTGATTCCTGATTCCTGATTCATCATTCATCATTCCTGATTCATCATTCATCATTCCTGATTCATCATTCGTCATTCCTGATTCATCATTCCTGAATCCTGATTCATTATTCCTGATTCATCATTCCTGATTCCTGATTCATCATTCCTGATTCCTGATTCATCATTCATCATTCCTGATTGATCATTCCTTATTCCTGATTGATCATTCCTGATTCCTGATTCATCATTCATCATTCCTGATTCATCATTCTTGATTCCTGATTCATCATTCCTGATTCCTGATTCATCATTCCTGATTCCTGATTCATCATTCATCATTCCTGATTCCTGATTCATCATTGCTGATTCCTGATTCATCATTCATCATTCCTGATTGATCATTCCTTATTCCCGATTCATCATTCCTGATTCCTGATTCATCATTCCTGATTCCTGATTCATCATTCATCATTCCTGATTCATCATTCCTGATTCCTGATTCATCATTCCTGATATCAAATTCATCAGTTCTGATTCATGATTCACCAATCCTGATTCCTGATTCATCATTCCTCTTTCCTGATTCCTGATACATCATTCATCATTCCTGATTCATCATTCCTGATTCCTGATTTATCATTCCTGATTCATCATTCCTGATTCCTGATTCATCATTCCTGATTCCTGATTCATCATTCCTCATTCCTGATTCATCATTCCTTATTCCCGATTCATCATTCCTGATTCCTGATTCATCATTCCTGATTCCTGATTCATCATTCCTGATTCCTGATTCACCATTCCTGATACCTGATTCATCATTCCTCTTTCCTGATTCATCATTCCTGATTCATGATACATCATTCATCATTCCTGATTCATCATTCATCATTCCTGATTCATCATTCCTGATTTCTGATTTATCATTCCTGATTCATCATTCCTGATTCCTGATTCATCATTCCTCATTCCTGATTCATCATTCCTCATTCCTGATTCATCATTACTCATTCCTGATTCATCATTCCTGATTCATCATTCCTGATTCCTGATTCATCATTGCTGATTCCTGATTGATCATTCCTCATTCCTGATTCATCATTCCTGATTCCTGATTCATCATTCCTGATTCCTGATTCCTGATTCATCATTCCTGATTCATCATTCCTGATTCATCATTCCTCATTCCTGATTCATCATTCTTCATTCCTGATTAATCATTCCTCATTCCTGATTCCTCATTCCTGATTCATGATTCACCATTCCTGATTCCTGATACATCATTCATCATTCCTGATTCCTGTTACATCATTCATCATTCCTGATTCATCATTCCTGATTCCTGATTCATCATTCATCATTCCTGATTCATGATTCCTCATTCCTGATTCATCAATCCTCATTCCTGATTCATCATTCCTGATTCCTGATTCCTGATTCCTGATTCATCATTCATCATTCCTGATTCATCATTCATCATTCCTGATTCATCATTCGTCATTCCTGATTCATCATTCCTGATTCCTGATTCATCATTCCTCATTCCTGATTCATGATTCCTCATTCCTGATTCATCAATCCTCATTCCTGATTCATCATTCCTGATTCCTGATTCCTGATTCCTGATTCATCATTCATCATTCCTGATTCATCATTCATCATTCCTGATTCATCATTCGTCATTCCTGATTCATCATTCCTGAATCCTGATTCATTATTCCTGATTCATCATTCCTGATTCCTGATTCATCATTTCTGATTCCTGATTCATCATTCGTCATTCCTGATTGATCATTCATCATTCCTGATTCATCATTCTTGATTCCTGATTCATCATTCCTGATTCCTGATTCATCATTCAACATTCCTGATTCCTGATTCATCATTGCTGATTCCTGATTCATCATTCATCATTCCTGATTGATCATTCCTTATTCCCGATTCATCATTCCTGATTCCTGATTCATCATTCCTGATTCCTGATTCATCATTCCTGATTCATGATTCACCATTCCTGATTCCTGATTCATCATTCCTCTTTCCTGATTCATCATTCCTGATTCCTGTTACATCATTCATCATTCCTGATTCATCATTCATCATTCCTGATTCATCATTCCTGATTCCTGATTTATCATTCCTGATTCATCATTCCTGATTCCTGATTCGTCATTCCTGATTCCTGATTCATCATTCCTCATTCCTGATTCATCATTACTGATTCCTGATTCATCATTCCTGATTCCTGATTCATCATTCCTGATTCCTGATTCATCATTCCTCATTCCTGATTCATCATTCCTGATTCCTGATTCATCATTCCTGATTCCTGATTCCTGATTCCTGATTCCTGATTCATCATTCCTGATTCCTGATTCATCATTCCTGATACATCATTCATCATTCCTGATTCATCATTCCTCATTCCTGATTCATTCAATGTGCCGTAAATTTCTCAAACGGAGAGATTCCATCTTTCCAGCCAATTCATAGATTCCTGACCGCGAGCTAATCTTAAAAACGTTCAATGTGCCGTAAAATTCTCAAACGGAGAGATTCCATCTTTCCAGCCAATTCATAGATTCCTGACCGCGAGCTAATCTTAAAAACGTTCAATGTGCCGTAAAATTCTCAAACGGAGAGATTCCATCTTTCCAGCCAATTCATAGATTCCTGACCGCGAGCTAATCTTAAAAACGTTCAATGTGCCGTAAAATTCTCAAACGGAGAGATTCCATCTTTCCAGCCAATTCATAGATTCCTGACCGCGAGCTAATCTTAAAAACGTTCAATGTGCCGTAAAATTCTCAAACGGAGAGATTCCATCTTTCCAGCCAATTCATAGATTCCTGACCGCGAGCTCATCTTAAAAACGTTCAATGTGCCGTAAAATTCTCAAACGGAGAGATTCCATCTTTCCAGCCAATTCATAGATTCCTGACCGCGAGCTAATCTTAAAAACGTTCAATGTGCCGTAAAATTCTCAAACGGAGAGATTCCATCTTTCCAGCCAATTCATAGATTCCTGACCGCGAGCTAATCTTAAAAACGTTCAATGTGCCGTAAAATTCTCAAACGGAGAGATTCCATCTTTCCAGCCAATTCATAGATTCCTGACCGCGAGCTAATCTTAAAAACGTTCAATGTGCCGTAAAATTCTCAAACGGAGAGATTCCATCTTTCCAGCCAATTCATAGATTCCTGACCGCGAGCTAATCTTAAAAACGTTCAATGTGCCGTAAAATTCCCAAACGGAGAGATTCCATCTTTCCAGCCAATTCATAGATTCCTGACCGCGAGCTAATCTTAAAAACGTTCAATGTGCCCTAAAATTCTCAAACGGAGAGATTCCATCTTTCCAGACAATTCATAGAGTCCTGACCGCGAGCTCATGATTCGCCATTCCTGATTCCTGATTCATCATTCCTGTTTCCTGATTCATCATTCCTGATTCCTGATACATCATTCATCATTCCTGATTCATCATTCCTGATTCCTGATTCATCATTCCTGATTCCTGATTCATCAGTTCTGATTCATGTTTCACCAATCCTGATTCCTGATTCATCATTCCTGATTCCTGATACATCATTCATCATTCCTGATTCATCATTCATCATTCCTGATTCATCATTCCTGATTCCTGATTTATCATTCCTGATTCATCATTCCTGATTCCTGATTCATCATTCCTGATTCCTGATTCATCATTCCTCATTCCTGATTCATCATTCCTCATTCCTGATTCATCATTCCTGATTCCTGATTCATCATTCCTCATTCCTGATTCATCATTACTGATTCCTGATTCATCATTCCTGATTCCTGATTCATCATTCCTGATTCCTGATTCATCATTCCTCATTCCTGATTCATCATTCCTTATTCCCGATTCATCATTCCTGATTCCTGATTCATCATTCCTGATTCCTGATTCATCATTCCTGATTCCTGATTCACCATTCCTGATACCTGATTCATCATTCCTCTTTCCTGATTCATCATTCCTGATTCATGATACATCATTCATCATTCCTGATTCATCATTCATCATTCATCATTCCTGATTGATCATTCCTTATTCCCGATTCATCATTCCTGATTCCTGATTCATCATTCCTGATTCCTGATTCATCATTCATCATTCCTGATTCATCATTCCTGATTCCTGATTCATCATTCCTGATTCCAGATTCTTCAGTCCTGATTCATGATTCACCAATCCTGATTCCTGATTCATCATTCCTCTTTCCTGATTCATCATTCCTGATTCCTGATACATCATTCATCATTCCTGATTCATCATTCATCATTCCTGATTCATCATTCCTGATTCCTGATTTATCATTCCTGATTCATCATTCCTGATTCCTGATTCATCATTCCTGATTCCTGATTCATCATTCCTCATTCCTGATTCATCATTACTGATTCCTGATTCATCATTCCTGATTCCTGATTCATCATTCCTGATTCCTGATTCATCATTCCTCATTCCTGATTCATCATTCCTTATTCCCGATTCATCATTCCTGATTCCTGATTCATCATTCCTGATTCCTGATTCATCATTCCTGATTCCTGATTCACCATTCCTGATACCTGATTCATCATTCCTCTTTCCTGATTCATCATTCCTGATTCATGATACATCATTCATCATTCCTGATTCATCATTCATCATTCCTGATTCATCATTCCTGATTTCTGATTTATCATTCCTGATTCATCATTCCTGATTCCTGATTCATCATTCCTCATTCCTGATTCATCATTCCTCATTCCTGATTCATCATTACTCATTCCTGATTCATCATTCCTGATTCATCATTCCTGATTCCTGATTCATCATTGCTGATTCCTGATTCATCATTCCTCATTCCTGATTCATCATTCCTGATTCCTGATTCATCATTCCTGATTCCTGATTCCTGATTCATCATTCCTGATTCATCATTCCTGATTCATCATTCCTCATTCCTGATTCATCATTCTTCATTCCTGATTAATCATTCCTCATTCCTGAATCCTCATTCCTGATTCATGATTCACCATTCCTGATTCCTGATACATCATTCATCATTCCTGATTCCTGTTACATCATTCATCATTCCTGATTCATCATTCCTGATTCCTGATTCATCATTCATCATTCCTGATTCATCATTCCTGATTCCTGATTCATGATTCCTCATTCCTGATTCATGATTCCTCATTCCTGATTCATCAATCCTCATTCCTGATTCATCATTCCTGATTCCTGATTCCTGATTCCTGATTCCTGATTCATCATTCATCATTCCTGATTCATCATTCATCATTCCTGATTCATCATTCGTCATTCCTGATTCATCATTCCTGATTCCTGATTCATCATTCCTCATTCCTGATTCATGATTCCTCATTCCTGATTCATCAATCCTCATTCCTGATTCATCATTCCTGATTCCTGATTCCTGATTCCTGATTCATCATTCATCATTCCTGATTCATCATTCATCATTCCTGATTCATCATTCGTCATTCCTGATTCATCATTCCTGAATCCTGATTCATTATTCCTGATTCATCATTCCTGATTCCTGATTCATCATTCCTGATTCCTGATTCATCATTCGTCATTCCTGATTGATCATTCATCATTCCTGATTCATCATTCTTGATTCCTGATTCATCATTCCTGATTCCTGATTCATCATTCATCATTCCTGATTCCTGATTCATCATTGCTGATTCCTGATTCATCATTCATCATTCCTGATTGATCATTCCTTATTCCCGATTCATCATTCCTGATTCCTGATTCATCATTCCTGATTCCTGATTCATCATTCCTGATTCATGATTCACCATTCCTGATTCCTGATTCATCATTCCTCTTTCCTGATTCATCATTCCTGATTCCTGTTACATCATTCATCATTCCTGATTCATCATTCATCATTCCTGATTCATCATTCCTGATTCCTGATTTATCATTCCTGATTCATCATTCCTGATTCCTGATTCGTCATTCCTGATTCCTGATTCATCATTCCTCATTCCTGATTCATCATTACTGATTCCTGATTCATCATTCCTGATTCCTGATTCATCATTCCTGATTCCTGATTCATCATTCCTCATTCCTGATTCATCATTCCTGATTCCTGATTCATCATTCCTGATTCCTGATTCCTCATTCACCATTCCTGATTCATCATTCCTGATTCCTGATTCATCATTCCTGATACATCATTCATCATTCCTGATTCATCATTCCTCATTCCTGATTCATTCAATGTGCCGTAAAATTCTCAAACGGAGAGATTCCATCTTTCCAGCCAATTCATAGATTCCTGACCGCGAGCTAATCTTAAAAACGTTCAATGTGCCGTAAAATTCTCAAACGGAGAGATTCCATCTTTCCAGCCAATTCATAGATTCCTGACCGCGAGCTAATCTTAAAAACGTTCAATGTGCCGTAAAATTCTCAAACGGAGAGATTCCATCTTTCCAGCCAATTCATAGATTCCTGACCGCGAGCTAATCTTAAAAACGTTCAATGTGCCGTAAAATTCCCAAACGGAGAGATTCCATCTTTCCAGCCAATTCATAGATTCCTGACCGCGAGCTAATCTTAAAAACGTTCAATGTGCCGTAAAATTCTCAAACGGAGAGATTCCATCTTTCCAGCCAATTCATAGAGTCCTGACCGCGAGCTCATGATTCGCCATTCCTGATTCCTGATTCATCATTCCTGTTTCCTGATTCATCATTCCTGATTCCTGATACATCATTCATCATTCCTGATTCATCATTCCTGATTCCTGATTCATCATTCCTGATTCCTGATTCATCAGTCCTGATTCATGTTTCACCAATCCTGATTCCTGATTCATCATTCCTGATTCCTGATACATCATTCATCATTCCTGATTCATCATTCATCATTCCTGATTCATCATTCCTGATTCCTGATTTATCATTCCTGATTCATCATTCCTGATTCCTGATTCATCATTCCTGATTCCTGATTCATCATTCCTCATTCCTGATTCATCATTCCTCATTCCTGATTCATCATTCCTGATTCCTGATTCATCATTCCTGATTCCTGATTGATCATTCCTCATTCCTGATTCATCATTCCTGATTCCTGAGTCATCATTCCTGATTCCTGATTCCTGATTCATCATTCCTGATTCATCATTCCTGATTCATCATTCCTCATTCCTGATTCATCATTCTTCATTCCTGATTAATCATTCCTCATTCCTGATTCATCATTCCTGATTCATGATTCACCATTCCTGATTCCTGATACATCATTCATCATTCCTGATTCATCATTCCTGATTCCTGATTCATCATTCCTGATTCCTGATTCATCAATCCTCATTCCTGATTCATCATTCCTGATTCCTGATTGATCATTCCTCATTCCTGATTGATCATTCCTCATTCCTGATTCCTGATTCATCATTCCTGATTCCTGATTAATCACTCCTGATTCCTGATTCATCATTCCTGGTTCCTGATTCATCATTCCTGATTCCTGATTAATCACTCCTGATTCCTGATTCCTGATTCATCATTCCTGATTCATCATTCCTGATTCATCATTCCTGATTCATCATTCATCATTCCTGATTCATCATTCCTGATTCCTGATTCATCATTCCTGATTCCTGATTCATTATTCCTGATTCATCATTCCTGATTCCTGATTGATCATTCCTGATTCCTGATTGATCATTCATCATTCCTGATTCATCATTCTTGATTCCTGATTCATCATTCCTGATTCCTGATTAATTACTCCTGATTCCTGATTCCTGATTCATCATTCCTGATTCATCATTCCTGATTCATCATTCCTGATTCATCATTCATCATTCCTGATTCATCATTCCTGATTCCTGATTCATCATTCCTGATTCCTGATTCATTATTCCTGATTCATCATTCCTGATTCCTGATTGATCATTCCTGATTCCTGATTCATCATTCCTCATTCCTGATTCATCATTCCTCATTCCTGATTCATCATTACTCATTCCTGATTCATCATTCCTGATTCCTGTTACATCATTCATCATTCCTGATTCATCATTCCTGATTCCTGATTCATCATTCATCATTCCTGATTCATCATTCCTGATTCCTTATTCATCATTCCTCATTCCTGATTCATGATTCCTCATTCCTGATTCATCAATCCTCATTCCTGATTCATCATTCCTGATTCCTGAATCCTGATTCCTGATTCATCATTCATCATTCCTGATTCATCATTCATCATTCCTGATTCATCATTCGTCATTCCTGATTCATCATTCCTGAATCCTGATTCATTATTCCTGATTCATCATTCCTGATTCCTGATTCATCATTCCTGATTCCTGATTCATCATTCATCATTCCTGATTGATCATTCCTTATTCCTGATTGATCATTCCTGATTCCTGATTCATCATTCATCATTCCTGATTCATCATTCTTGATTCCTGATTCATCATTCCTGATTCCTGATTCATCATTCCTGATTCCTGATTCATCATTCATCATTCCTGATTCCTGATTCATCATTGCTGATTCCTGATTCATCATTCATCATTCCTGATTGATCATTCCTTATTCCCGATTCATCATTCCTGATTCCTGATTCATCATTCCTGATTCCTGATTCATCATTCATCATTCCTGATTCATCATTCCTGATTCCTGATTCATCATTCCTGATATCAAATTCATCAGTTCTGATTCATGATTCACCAATCCTGATTCCTGATTCATCATTCCTCTTTCCTGATTCATCATTCCTGATTCCTGATACATCATTCATCATTCCTGATTCATCATTCATCATTCCTGATTCATCATTCCTGATTCCTGATTTATCATTCCTGATTCATCATTCCTGATTCCTGATTCATCATTCCTGATTCCTGATTCATCATTCCTCATTCCTGATTCATCATTACTGATTCCTGATTCATCATTCCTGATTCCTGATTCATCATTCCTGATTCCTGATTCATCATTCCTCATTCCTGATTCATCATTCCTTATTCCCGATTCATCATTCCTGATTCCTGATTCATCATTCCTGATTCCTGATTCATCATTCCTGATTCCTGATTCACCATTCCTGATACCTGATTCATCATTCCTCTTTCCTGATTCATCATTCCTGATTCATGATACATCATTCATCATTCCTGATTCATCATTCATCATTCCTGATTCATCATTCCTGATTTCTGATTTATCATTCCTGATTCATCATTCCTGATTCCTGATTCATCATTCCTCATTCCTGATTCATCATTCCTCATTCCTGATTCATCATTACTCATTCCTGATTCATCATTCCTGATTCATCATTCCTGATTCCTGATTCATCATTGCTGATTCCTGATTGATCATTCCTCATTCCTGATTCATCATTCCTGATTCCTGATTCATCATTCCTGATTCCTGATTCCTGATTCATCATTCCTGATTCATCATTCCTGATTCATCATTCCTCATTCCTGATTCATCATTCTTCATTCCTGATTAATCATTCCTCATTCCTGATTCCTCATTCCTGATTCATGATTCACCATTCCTGATTCCTGATACATCATTCATCATTCCTGATTCCTGTTACATCATTCATCATTCCTGATTCATCATTCCTGATTCCTGATTCATCATTCATCATTCCTGATTCATGATTCCTCATTCCTGATTCATCAATCCTCATTCCTGATTCATCATTCCTGATTCCTGATTCCTGATTCCTGATTCATCATTCATCATTCCTGATTCATCATTCATCATTCCTGATTCATCATTCGTCATTCCTGATTCATCATTCCTGATTCCTGATTCATCATTCCTCATTCCTGATTAATGATTCCTCATTCCTGATTCATCAATCCTCATTCCTGATTCATCATTCCTGATTCCTGATTCCTGATTCCTGATTCATCATTCATCATTCCTGATTCATCATTCATCATTCCTGATTCATCATTCGTCATTCCTGATTCATCATTCCTGAATCCTGATTCATTATTCCTGATTCATCATTCCTGATTCCTGATTCATCATTCCTGATTCCTGATTCATCATTCGTCATTCCTGATTGATCATTCATCATTCCTGATTCATCATTCTTGATTCCTGATTCATCATTCCTGATTCCTGATTCATCATTCAACATTCCTGATTCCTGATTCATCATTGCTGATTCCTGATTCATCATTCATCATTCCTGATTGATCATTCCTTATTCCCGATTCATCATTCCTGATTCCTGATTCATCATTCCTGATTCCTGATTCATCATTCCTGATTCATGATTCACCATTCCTGATTCCTGATTCATCATTCCTCTTTCCTGATTCATCATTCCTGATTCCTGTTACATCATTCATCATTCCTGATTCATCATTCATCATTCCTGATTCATCATTCCTGATTCCTGATTTATCATTCCTGATTCATCATTCCTGATTCCTGATTCGTCATTCCTGATTCCTTATTCATCATTCCTCATTCCTGATTCATCATTACTGATTCCTGATTCATCATTCCTGATTCCTGATTCATCATTCCTGATTCCTGATTCATCATTCCTCATTCCTGATTCATCATTCCTGATTCCTGATTCATCATTCCTGATTCCTGATTCCTCATTCCTGATTCCTGATTCATCATTCCTGATTCCTGATTCATCATTCCTGATACATCATTCATCATTCCTGATTCATCATTCCTCATTCCTGATTCATTCAATGTGCCGTAAAATTCTCAACGGAGAGATTCCATCTTTCCAGCCAATTCATAGATTCCTGACCGCGAGCTAATCTTAAAAACGTTCAATGTGCCGTAAAATTCTCAAACGGAGAGATTCCATCTTTCCAGCCAATTCATAGATTCCTGACCGCGAGCTAATCTTAAAAACGTTCAATGTGCCGTAAAATTCTCAAACGGAGAGATTCCATCTTTCCAGCCAATTCATAGATTCCTGACCGCGAGCTAATCTTAAAAACGTTCAATGTGCCGTAAAATTCTCAAACGGAGAGATTCCATCTTTCCAGCCAATTCATAGATTCCTGACCGCGAGCTAATCTTAAAAACGTTCAATGTGCCGTAAAATTCTCAAACGGAGAGATTCCATCTTTCCAGCCAATTCATAGATTCCTGACCGCGAGCTCATCTTAAAAACGTTCAATGTGCCGTAAAATTCTCAAACGGAGAGATTCCATCTTTCCAGCCAATTCATAGATTCCTGACCGCGAGCTAATCTTAAAAACGTTCAATGTGCCGTAAAATTCTCAAACGGAGAGATTCCATCTTTCCAGCCAATTCATAGATTCCTGACCGCGAGCTAATCTTAAAAACGTTCAATGTGCCGTAAAATTCTCAAACGGAGAGATTCCATCTTTCCAGCCAATTCATAGATTCCAGACCGCGAGCTAATCTTAAAAACGTTCAATGTGCCGTAAAATTCTCAAACGGAGAGATTCCATCTTTCCAGCCAATTCATAGATTCCTGACCGCGAGCTAATCTTAAAAACGTTCAATGTGCCGTAAAATTCTCAAACGGAGAGATTCCATCTTTCCAGCCAATTCATAGATTCCTGACCGCGAGCTAATCTTAAAAACGTTCAATGTGCCGTAAAATTCCCAAACGGAGAGATTCCATCTTTCCAGCCAATTCATAGATTCCTGACCGCGAGCTAATCTTAAAAACGTTCAATGTGCCGTAAAATTCCAAACGGAGAGATTCCATCTTTCCAGCCAATTCATAGATTCCTGACCGCGAGCTAATCTTAAAAACGTTCAATGTGCCGTAAAATTCCCAAACGGAGAGATTCCATCTTTCCAGCCAATTCATAGATTCCTGACCGCGAGCTAATCTTAAAAACGTTCAATGTGCCGTAAAATTCTCAAACGGAGAGATTCCATCTTTCCAGCCAATTCATAGATTCCTGACCGCGAGCTAATCTTAAAAACGTTCAATGTGCCGTAAAATTCTCAAACGGAGAGATTCCATCTTTCCAGCCAATTCATAGATTCCTGACCGCGAGCTAATCTTAAAAACGTTCAATGTGCCGTAAAATTCTCAAACGGAGAGATTCCATCTTTCCAGCCAATTCATAGATTCCAGACCGCGAGCTAATCTTAAAAACGTTCAATGTGCCGTAAAATTCTCAAACGGAGAGATTCCATCTTTCCAGCCAATTCATAGATTCCTGACCGCGAGCTAATCTTAAAAACGTTCAATGTGCCGTAAAATTCTCAAACGGAGAGATTCCATCTTTCCAGCCAATTCATAGATTCCTGACCGCGAGCTAATCTTAAAAACGTTCAATGTGCCGTAAAATTCCCAAACGGAGAGATTCCATCTTTCCAGCCAATTCATAGATTCCTGACCGCGAGCTAATCTTAAAAACGTTCAATGTGCCGTAAAATTCCCAAACGGAGAGATTCCATCTTTCCAGCCAATTCATAGATTCCTGACCGCGAGCTAATCTTAAAAACGTTCAATGTGCCGTAAAATTCCCAAACGGAGAGATTCCATCTTTCCAGCCAATTCATAGATTCCTGACCGCGAGCTAATCTTAAAAACGTTCAATGTGCCGTAAAATTCTCAAACGGAGAGATTCCATCTTTCCAGCCAATTCATAGATTCCTGACCGCGAGCTAATCTTAAAAACGTTCAATGTGCCGTAAAATTCTCAAACGGAGAGATTCCATCTTTCCAGCCAATTCATAGATTCCTGACCGCGAGCTAATCTTAAAAACGTTCAATGTGCCGTAAAATTCTCAAACGGAGAGATTCCATCTTTCCAGCCAATTCATAGATTCCTGACCGCGAGCTAATCTTAAAAACGTTCAATGTGCCGTAAAATTCCCAAACGGAGAGATTCCATCTTTCCAGCCAATTCATAGATTCCTGACCGCGAGCTAATCTTAAAAACGTTCAATGTGCCGTAAAATTCCCAAACGGAGAGATTCCATCTTTCCAGCCAATTCATAGATTCCTGACCGCGAGCTAATCTTAAAAACGTTCAATGTGCCGTAAAATTCCCAAACGGAGAGATTCCATCTTTCCAGCCAATTCATAGATTCCTGACCGCGAGCTAATCTTAAAAACGTTCAATGTGCCGTAAAATTCTCAAACGGAGAGATTCCATCTTTCCAGCCAATTCATAGATTCCTGACCGCGAGCTAATCTTAAAAACGTTCAATGTGCCGTAAAATTCTCAAACGGAGAGATTCCATCTTTCCAGCCAATTCATAGATTCCTGACCGCGAGCTAATCTTAAAAACGTTCAATGTGCCGTAAAATTCTCAAACGGAGAGATTCCATCTTTCCAGCCAATTCATAGATTCCTGACCGCGAGCTAATCTTAAAAACGTTCAATGTGCCGTAAAATTCTCAAACGGAGAGATTCCATCTTTCCAGCCAATTCATAGATTCCTGACCGCGAGCTAATCTTAAAAACGTTCAATGTGCCGTAAAATTCTCAAACGGAGAGATTCCATCTTTCCAGCCAATTCATAGATTCCTGACCGCGAGCTAATCTTAAAAACGTTCAATGTGCCGTAAAATTCCCAAACGGAGAGATTCCATCTTTCCAGCCAATTCATAGATTCCTGACCGCGAGCTAATCTTAAAAACGTTCAATGTGCCGTAAAATTCCCAAACGGAGAGATTCCATCTTTCCAGCCAATTCATAGATTCCTGACCGCGAGCTAATCTTAAAAACGTTCAATGTGCCGTAAAATTCTCAAACGGAGAGATTCCATCTTTCCAGCCAATTCATAGATTCCTGACCGCGAGCTAATCTTAAAAACGTTCAATGTGCCGTAAAATTCTCAAACGGAGAGATTCCATCTTTCCAGCCAATTCATAGATTCCTGACCGCGAGCTAATCTTAAAAACGTTCAATGTGCCGTAAAATTCTCAAACGGAGAGATTCCATCTTTCCAGCCAATTCATAGATTCCTGACCGCGAGCTAATCTTAAAAACGTTCAATGTGCCGTAAAATTCTCAAACGGAGAGATTCCATCTTTCCAGCCAATTCATAGATTCCTGACCGCGAGCTAATCTTAAAAACGTTCAATGTGCCGTAAAATTCTCAAACGGAGAGATTCCATCTTTCCAGCCAATTCATAGATTCCTGACCGCGAGCTAATCTTAAAAACGTTCAATGTGCCGTAAAATTCCCAAACGGAGAGATTCCATCTTTCCAGCCAATTCATAGATTCCTGACCGCGAGCTAATCTTAAAAACGTTCAATGTGCCGTAAAATTCCCAAACGGAGAGATTCCATCTTTCCAGCCAATTCATAGATTCCTGACGCGAGCTAATCTTAAAAACGTTCAATGTGCCGTAAAATTCTCAAACGGAGAGATTCCATCTTTCCAGCCAATTCATAGATTCCTGACCGCGAGCTAATCTTAAAAACGTTCAATGTGCCGTAAAATTCCAAACGGAGAGATTCCATCTTTCCAGCCAATTCATAGATTCCTGACCGCGAGCTAATCTTAAAAACGTTCAATGTGCCGTAAAATTCTCAAACGGAGAGATTCCATCTTTCCAGCCAATCATAGATTCCTGACCGCGAGCTAATCTTAAAAACGTTCAATGTGCCGTAAAATTC
>JAOWCC010000109.1:0-69579 GCA_030867875.1 Actinernus sp. WN-2022 | reverse complement strand
CATCTCCTGCATCATCCTGCATCCATCCTTCACTATCGTGCACCATCGTGCACCATCCTGCATCATCCTGCACCCATCCTGCACCATCATCCACCCCATCCTGCACAAATCCTGCATCAACCTGCATCATCCTGCATCATCCTGCATCATCCTGCATCATCCTCCATCATCCTGCATCATCCTGCACCATCCTGCATCATCCTGCATTATCCTGCACCATCGTGCACCATCCTGCATCATCCTGCACCATCCTGCACCATCGTGCACCATCGTGCACCATCGTGCACCATCCTGCATCATCCTGCATCATCCTTCACCATCGTGCACCATCCTGCATCATCCTGCACCATCCTTCACCATCGTGCACCATCGTGCACATCCTGCATCATCCTGCATCATCCTGAACCATCGTGCACCATCCTGCATCATCCTGCGTCATCCTGAACCATCGTGCACCATCCTTCATCATCCTGCATCAACCTGCATCATCCTGAATCATCCTGCATCATCCTGCTTCATCCTGCATCATCCTCCATCATCCTGCATCATCCTGCACCATCCTGAATCATCCTGCACCATCCTGCACAATCCTGCACCATCGTGGGCCATCCTGCATCATCCTGCACCCATCCTGCACCATCATCCACCCATCCTGCACAATCCTGCATCATCCTGCAACAATCCTGCACCATCCTTCACCATCGTGCACCATCGTGCACCATCCTGCATCATCCTGCACCCATCGTGCACCATCGTGCACCATCCTGCACCATCCTGCATCATCCTGCATCATCCTGACCCATCGTGCACCATCCTGCATCATCCTGCACCATCCTTCACCATCGTGCACCATCGTGCACCATCACCTGCATCATCCTGCATCATCCTGAACCATCGTGCACCATCCTGCATCATCCTGCATCATCCTGAACCATCGTGCACCATCCTGCATCATCCTGCATCAACCTGCATCGATCTCTGCATCATCTGCATCATCCCTCATCCTGCATCATCCTCCATCATCCTGCATCATCCTGCACCATCCTGAATCATCCTGCACCATCCTGCACCATCGTGCACCATCGTGGACCATCCTGCATCATCCTGCACCCATCCTGCACCATCATCCACCCATCCTGCACAATCCTGCATCATCCTGCACAATCCTGCATCATCCTGCACCATCCTGAATCATCCTGCACCATCCTTCACCATCGTGCACCATCGTGCACCATCCTGCATCATCCTGCATCATCCTGAACCATCGTGCACCATCCTGCATCATCCTGCATCATCCTGAACCATCGTGCACCATCCTGCATCATCCTGCATCAACCTACATCATCCTGCATCATCCTGCATCATCCTGCATCAATCCTGCATCATCCTGCATCATCCTGCATCATCCTGCATCATCCTGCATCATCCTGCATCATCCTGCATCATCCTGCATCATCCTGCATCAATCTGATACATTCTGGCCCATCCTGATTCATGCTAGCGCTTCCTGGCACATCATGAAAAAAAGGGGGGGGGGGAAGTATGAAAGAAAGAATGAAAGAGAGAGAGGAAAGAAAGTATGAAAGCAAGAAAGAAAGACAGAGAGTGAAAGAAAGAAAGAAATTGAAAGAAATTGAAATTAATAGAACGAAATAGAAATACATAGGGAAAATTAATACATGAATAAATAAATACAACGCGTCCTCCTGCATCATCCTGCTCCATCCTGCATCATCCTGCACAGTCGGTGCACCATCGTGCACAATCCTGCATCATCCTCCACCCATCCTGCACAATCCTGCATCATCCTGCATCATCCTGCATCATCCTGCATCATCCTGCAAAAATCTGCATCATCCTGCATCATCCTGCATCATCCTGCATCATCCTGCATCATCCTGCACCCCATTCTGCACCATCCTGCATCATCCTGCATCATCCTGAACCATCGTGCACCATCCTGCATCATCCTGCATCATCCTGAACCATCGTGCACCATCCTGCATCATCCTGCATCAACCTGCATCATCCTGCATCATCCTGCATCATCCTGCTTCATCCTGCATCGTCCTCCATCATCCTGCATCATCCTGCACCATCCTGAATCATCCTGCACCATCCTGCACCATCGTGCACCATCGTGGACCATCCTGCATCATCCTGCACCCATCCTGCACCATCATCCACTCCATCCTGCACAATCCTGCATCATCCTGCACAATCCTGCATCATCCTGCATCATCCTGCATCATCCTGCATCATCCTGTATCAACCTGCATCATCCTGCACCATCCTGCATCATCCTGCATTATCCTGCACCATCGTGCATCATCCTGCACCATCCTGCATCATCCTGCATTATCCTGCACCATCGTGCACCATCCTGCATCATCCTGCACCATCGTGCACCATCCTGCATCATCCTGCACCATCCTGCACCATCGTGCACCATCGTGCACCATCCTGCATCATCCTGCATCATCCTGAACCATCGTGCACCATCCTGCATCATCCTGCACCATCCTTCACCATCGTGCACCATCGTGCACCATCGTGCACCATCCTGCATCATCCTGCATCATCCTGAACCATCGTGCACCATCCTGCATCATCCTGCATCATCCTGAACCATCGTGCGCCATCCTGCATCATCCTGCATCAACCTGCATCATCCTGCATCATCCTGCATCATCCTGCTTCATCCTGCATCATCCTCCATCATCCTGGATCATCCTGCACCATCCTGAATCATCCTGCACCATCCTTCACCATCGTGCACCATCGTGCACCATCCTGCATCATCCTGCATCATCCTGAACCATCGTGGCACCATCCTGCATCATCCTGCATCATCCTGAACCATCGTGCACCATCCTGCATCATCCTGCATCAACCTACAATCATCCTGCATCATCATCCTGCATCATCCTGCATCATCCTGCATCATCCTGCATCATCCTGCATCTTCCTGCATGATCCTGCATCATCCTGCATCATCCTGCATCATCCTGCATCAATCTGATACATTCTGGCCCATCCTGATTCATGCTAGCGCTTCCTGGCACATCATGAAAAAAGAGGAGGGGGGGGGGAAGTATGAAAGAAAGAATGAAAGAGAGAGAGGAAAGAAAGTATGAAAGCAAGAAAGAAAGACAGAGAGTGAAAGAAAGAAAGAAATTGAAAGAAATTGAAATTAATAGAACGAAATAGAAATACATAGGAAATTAATACATGAATAAATAAATACAACGCGTCCTCCTGCATCATCCTGGCTCCATCCTGCATCATCCTGCACAGTCGTGCACCATCGTGCACAATCCTGCATCATCCTCCACCCATCCTGCACAATCCTGCATCATCCTGCATCATCCTGCATCATCCTGCAATCATCCTGCAATAATCCTGCATCAGTCCTGCATCATCCTGCATCATCCTGCATCATCCTGCATCATCCTGCTTCATCCTGCATCGTCCTCCATCATCCTGCATCATCCTGCACCATCCTGAATCATCCTGCACCATCCTGCACCATCGTGCACCATCGTGGACCATCCTGCATCATCCTGCACCCATCCTGCACCATCATCCACCCATCCTGCACAATCCTGCATCATCCTGCACAATCCTGCATCATCCTGCATCATCCTGCATCATCCTGTATCATCCTGTATCAACCTGCATCATCCTGCACCATCCTGCATCATCCTGCATTATCCTGCACCATCGTGCATCATCCTGCACCATCCTGCATCATCCTGCATTATCCTGCACCATCGTGCACCATCCTGCATCATCCTGCACCATCCTTCACTATCGTGCACCATCGTGCACCATCCTGCATCATCCTGCACCCATCCTGCACCCATCATCCACCCATCCTGCACAATCCTGCATCAACCTGCATCATCCTCCATCATCCTGCATCATCCTGCATCATCCTCCATCATCCTGCATCATCCTGCACCATCCTGCATCATCCTGCATTATCCTGCACCCATCGTGCACCATCCTGCATCATCCTGCACCATCCTGCACCATCGTGCACCATCGTGCACCATCGTGCACCATCCTGCATCATCCTGCATCATCCTGAACCATCGTGCACCATCCTGCATCATCCTGCACCACTCCTTCACCATCGTGCACCAATCGTGCACCATCCTGACATCATCCTGCATCATCCTGAACCATCGTGCACCATCCTGCAATCATCCTGCGTCATCCTGAACCATCGTGCACCATCCTTCATCATCCTGCATCAACCTGCATCATCCTGCAATCATCCTGCATCATCCTGCTTCATCCTGCATCATCCTCCATCATCCTGCATCATCCTGCACCATCCTGAATCATCCTGCACCATCCTGCACCATCGTGCACCCATCGTGGGCCATCCTGCATCATCCTGCACCCATCCTGCACCATCATCCTCCCATCACTGCACAATCCTGCATCATCCTGCACAATCCTGCACCATCCTTCACCATCGTGCACCATCGTGCACCATCCTGCATCATCCTGCACCCATCGTGCACCATCGTGCACCATCCTGCACCATCCTGCATCATCCTGCATCATCCTGACCCATCGTGCACCATCCTGCATCATCCTGCACCATCCTTCACCATCGTGCCACCATCGTGCACCATCCTGCATCATCCTGCATCATCCTGAACCATCGTGCACCATCCTGCATCATCCTGCATCATCCTGAACCATCGTGCACCATCCTGCATCATCCTGCATCAACCTGCATCATCCTGCATCATCCTGCATCATCCTGCTTCATCCTGCATCATCCTCCATCATCCTGCATCATCCTGCACCATCCTGAATCATCCTGCACCATCCTGCACCATCGTGGACCATCCTGCATCATCCTGCACCCATCCTGCACCATCATCCACCCATCCTGCACAATCCTGCATCATCCTGCACAATCTCTGCATCATCCTGCATCATCCTGCATCATCCTGTATCATCCTGCATCAACCTGCATCATCCTGCATCATCCTGCATCATCCTGCATCATCCTGCATCATCCTGCATCATCCTGCATCATCCTGCATCATCCTGCATCATCCTGCATCATCCTGCACCATCCTGCATCATCCTGCATTATCCTGCACCATCGTGCACCATCCTGCATCATCCTGCATCATCCTGCAACCATCCTGCACCATCATCCACCAATCCTGCACAATCCTGCATCAACCTGCATCATCCTGCATCATCCTGCATCATCCTGCATGATCCTGCATCATCCTGCATCATCCTGAACCATCGTGCATCATCCTGCATCATCCTGCACCATCCTGCATCATCCTGCATTATCCTGCACCATCGTGCATCATCCTGCACCATCCTGCATCATCATCCACCCATCCTGCACAATCCTGCATCATCCTGCACAATCCTGCATCATCCTGCATCATCCTGCATCATCCTGTATCATCCTGCATCAATCTGCATCATCCTGCATCATCCTGCATCATCCTGCATCATCCTGCATCATCCTGCATCATCCTGCATCAATCTGATACATTCTGGCCCATCCTGATTCATGCTAGCGCTTCCTGGCACATCATGAAAAAAAGGGGGGGGGAGTATGAAAGAAAGAATGAAAGAGAGAGAGGAAAGAAAGTATGAAAGCAAGAAAGAAAGACAGAGAGTGAAAGAAAGAAAGAAATTGAAAATAAATTGAAATTAATAGAACGAAATAGAAATACATAGGGAAATTAATACATGAATAAATAAATACAACGCGTCCTCCTGCATCATCCTGCTCCATCCTGCATCATCCTGCACAGTCGTGCACCATCGTGCACAATCCTGCATCATCCTCCACCCATCCTGCACAATCCTGCATCATCCTGCATCATCCTGCATCATCCTGCATCATCCTGCAAAATCCTGCATCATCCTGCATCATCCTGCATCATCCTGCATCATCCTGCACCCATTCTGCACCATCCTGCATCATCCTGCATCATCCTGAACCATCGTGCACCATCCTGCATCATCCTGCATCATCCTGAACCATCGTGCACCATCCTGCATCATCCTGCATCAACCTGCATCATCCTGCATCATCCTGCATCATCCTGCTTCATCCTGCATCGTCCTCCATCATCCTGCATCATCCTGCACCATCCTGAATCATCCTGCACCATCCTGCACCATCGTACACCATCGTGGACCATCCTGCATCATCCTGCACCCATCCTGCACCATCATCCACCCATCCTGCACAATCCTGCATCATCCTGCACAATCCTGCATCATCCTGCATCATCCTGCATCATCCTGTATCATCCTGTATCAACCTGCATCATCCTGCACCATCCTGCATCATCCTGCATTATCCTGCACCATCGTGCATCATCCTGCACCATCCTGCATCATCCTGCATTATCCTGCACCATCGTGCACCATCCTGCATCATCCTGCACCATCCTTCACTATCGTGCACCATCGTGCACCATCCTGCATCATCCTGCACCCATCCTGCACCATCATCCACCCATCCTGCACAATCCTGCATCAACCTGCATCATCCTGCATCATCCTGCATCATCCTGCATCATCCTCCATCATCCTGCATCATCCTGCACCATCCTGCATCATCCTGCATTATCCTGCACCAGTCGTGCACCATCCTGCATCATCCTGCACCATCCTGCACCATCGTGCACCATCGTGCACCATCGTGCACCATCCTGCATCATCCTGCATCATCCTTCACCATCGTGCACCATCCTGCATCATCCTGCACCATCCTTCACCATCGTGCACCATCGTGCACCATCCTGCATCATCCTGCATCATCCTGAACCATCGTGCACCATCCTGCATCATCCTGCGTCATCCTGAACCATCGTGCACCATCCTTCATCATCCTGCATCAACCTGCATCATCCTGAATCATCCTGCATCATCCTGCTTCATCCTGCATCATCCTCCATCATCCTGCATCATCCTGCACCATCCTGAATCATCCTGCACCATCCTGCACCATCGTGGGCCATCCTGCATCATCCTGCACCATCCTGCACCATCATCCACCCATCCTGCACAATCCTGCATCATCCTGCACAATCCTGCACCATCCTTCACCATCGTGCACCATCGTGCACCATCCTGCATCATCCTGCACCCATCGTGCACCATCGTGCACCATCCTGCACCATCCTGCATCATCCTGCATCATCCTGACCCATCGTGCACCATCCTGCATCATCCTGCACCATCCTTCACCATCGTGCACCATCGTGCACCATCCTGCATCATCCTGCATCATCCTGAACCATCGTGCACCATCCTGCATCATCCTGCATCATCCTGAACCATCGTGCACCATCCTGCATCATCCTGCATCAACCTGCATCATCCTGCATCATCCTGCATCATCCTGCTTCATCCTGCATCATCCTCCATCATCCTGCATCATCCTGCACCATCCTGAATCATCCTGCACCATCCTGCACCATCGTGCACCATCGTGGACCATCCTGCATCATCCTGCACCCATCCTGCACCATCATCCACCCATCCTGCACAATCCTGCATCATCCTGCACAATCCTGCATCATCCTGCATCATCCTGCATCATCCTGTATCATCCTGCATCAACCTGCATCATCCTGCATCATCCTGCATCATCCTGCATCATCCTGCATCATCCTGCATCATCCTGCATCATCCTGCATCATCCTGCATCATCCTGCATCATCCTGCATCATCCTGCACCATCCTGCATCATCCTGCATTATCCTACACCATCGTGCACCATCCTGCATCATCCTGCATCATCCTGCACCCATCCTGCACCATCATCCACCAATCCTGCACAATCCTGCATCAACCTGCATCATCCTGCATCATCCTGCATCATCCTGCATGATCCTGCATCATCCTGCATCATCCTGAACCATCGTGCATCATCCTGCATCATCCTGCACCATCCTGCATTATCCTGCACCATCGTGCACCATCCTGCATCATCCTGCACAATCCTTCACTATCGTGCACCATCGTGCACCATCCTGCATCATCCTGCACCCATCCTGCACCATCATCCACCCATCCTGCACAATCCTGCATCAACCTGCATCATCCTGCATCATCCTGCATCATCCTGCTTCATCCTGCATCATCCTCCATCATCCTGCATCATCCTGCACCATCCTGAATCATCCTGCACCATCCTGCACCATCGTGCCACCATCGTGGACCATCCTGCATCATCCTGCACCCATCCTGCACCATCATCCACCCATCCTGCACAATCCTGCATCATCCTGCACAATCCTGCATCATCCTGCATCATCCTGCATCATCCTGTATCATCCTGCATCAACCCTGCATCATCCTGCATCATCCTGCATCATCCTGCATCATCCTGCATCATCCTGCATCATCCTGCATCATCCTGCATCATCCTGCATCATCCTGCATCATCCTGCATCATCCTGCACCATCCTGCATCATCCTGCATTATCCTACACCATCGTGCACCATCCTGCATCATCCTGCATCATCCTGCACCCATCCTGCACCATCATCCACCAATCCTGCACAATCCTGCATCAACCTGCATCATCCTGCATCATCCTGCATCATCCTGCATGATCCTGCATCATCCTGCATCATCCTGAACCATCGTGCATCATCCTGCATCATCCTGCACCATCCTGCATTATCCTGCACCATCGTGCACCATCCTGCATCATCCTGCACAATCCTTCACTATCGTGCACCATCGTGCACCATCCTGCATCATCCTGCACCCATCCTGCACCATCATCCACCCATCCTGCACAATCCTGCATCAACCTGCATCATCCTGCATCATCCTGCATCATCCTGCATCATCCTCCATCATCCTGCATCATCCTGCACCATCCTGCATCATCCTGCATTATCCTGCACCATCGTGCACCATCCTGCATCATCCTGCACCATCCTGCACCATCGTGCACCATCGTGCACCATCGTGCACCATCCTGCATCATCCTGCATCATCCTTCACCATCGTGCACCATCCTGCATCATCCTGCACCATCCTTCACCATCGTGCACCATCGTGCACCATCCTGCATCATCCTGCATCATCCTGAACCATCGTGCACCATCCTGCATCATCCTGCGTCATCCTGAACCATCGTGCACCATCCTTCATCATCCTGCATCAACCTGCATCATCCTGAATCATCCTGCATCATCCTGCTTCATCCTGCATCATCCTCCATCATCCTGCATCATCCTGCACCATCCTGAATCATCCTGCACCATCCTGCACCATCCTGCACCATCGTGGGCCATCCTGCATCATCCTGCACCCATCCTGCACCATCATCCACCCATCCTGCACAATCCTGCATCATCCTGCACAATCCTGCACCATCCTTTCACCATCGTGCACCATCGTGCACCATCCTGCATCATCCTGCACCCATCGTGCACCATCGTGCACCATCCTGCACCATCCTGCATCATCCTGCATCATCCTGACCCATCGTGCACCATCCTGCATCATCCTGCACCATCCTTCACCATCGTGCACCATCGTGCACCATCCTGCATCATCCTGCATCATCCTGAACCATCGTGCACCATCCTGCAGTCATCCTGCATCATCCTGAACCATCGTGCACCATCCTGCATCATCCTGCATCAACCTGCATCATCCTGCATCATCCTGCATCATCCTGCTTCATCCTGCATCATCCTCCCATCATCCTGCATCATCCTGCACCATCCTGAATCATCCTGCACCATCCTGCACCATCGTGCACCATCGTGGACCATCCTGCATCATCCTGCACCCATCCTGCACCATCATCCACCCATCCTGCACAATCCTGCATCATCCTGCACAATCCTGCATCATCCTGCATCATCCTGCATCATCCTGTATCATCCTGCATCAACCTGCATCATCCTGCATCATCCTGCATCATCCTGCATCATCCTGCATCATCCTGCATCATCCTGCATCATCCTGCATCATCCTGCATCATCCTGCATCATCCTGCATCATCCTGCACCATCCTGCATCATCCTGCATTATCCTACACCATCGTGCACCATCCTGCATCATCCTGCATCATCCTGCACCCATCCTGCACCATCATCCACCAATCCTGCACAATCCTGCATCAACCTGCATCATCCTGCATCATCCTGCATCATCCTGCATGATCCTGCATCATCCTCCATCATCCTGCATCATCCTGAACCATCGTGCATCATCCTGCATCATCCTGCACCATCCTGCATCATCCTGCATTATCCTGCACCATCGTGCATCATCCTGCACCATCCTGCATCATCATCCACCCATCCTGCACAATCCTGCATCATCCTGCACAATCCTGCATCATCCTGCATCATCCTGCATCATCCTGTATCATCCTGCATCAATCTGCATCATCCTGCATCATCCTGCATCATCCTGCATCATCCTGCATCATCCTGCATCATCCTGCATCATCCTGCATCATCCTGCACCATCCTGCATCATCCTGCATCATCCTGCATCATCCTGCATCATCCTGCATCCTCCTGCATCATCCTGCATCAATCTGATACATTCTGGCCCATCCTGATTCATGCTAGCGCTTCCTGGCACATCATGAAAAAAAGGGGGGGGGGGGAGTATGAAAGAAAGAATGAAAGAGAGAGAGGTAAGAAAGTATGAAAGCAAGAAAGAAAGACAGAGAGTGAAAGAAAGAAAGAAATTGAAATAAATTGAAATTAATAGAACGAAATAGAAATACATAGGGAAATTAATACATGAATAAATAAATACAACGCGTCTCTCCTGCATCATCCTGCTCCATCCTGCATCATCCTGCACAGTCGTGCATCATTCTGCATCATCCTGCATCATCCTGCACCCATTCTGCACCATCCTGCATCATCCTGCATCATCCTGAACCATCGTGCACCATCCTGCATCATCCTGCATCATCCTGAACCATCGTGCACCATCCTGCATCATCCTCCATCAACCTGCATCATCCTGCATCATCCTGCATCATCCTGCTTCATCCTGCATCATCCTCCATCATCCTGCATCATCCTGCACCATCCTGAATCATCCTGCACCATCCTGCACCATCGTGCACCATCGTGGACCATCCTGCATCATCCTGCACCCATCCTGCACCATCATCCACCCATCCTGCACAATCCTGCATCATCCTGCACAATCCTGCATCATCCTGCATCATCCTGCATCATCCTGCATCATCCTGTATCATCCTGCATCAACCTGCATCATCCTGCATCATCCTGCATCATCCTGCATCATCCTGCATCATCCTGCATCATCCTGCACCATCCTGCATCATCCTGCATTATCCTGCACCATCGTGCATCATCCTGCACCACTGCACATCCTGCATCCATCCACCCATCCTGCACAATCCTGCATCATCCTGCACAATCCTGCATCATCCTGCATCATCCTGCATCATCCTGTATCATTCTGCATCAATCTGCATCATCCTGCATCATCCTGCATCATCCTGCATCATCCTGCATCATCCTGCATCATCCTGCATCATCCTGCATCATCCTGCACCATCCTGCATCATCCTGCATTATCCTGCACCATTGTGCACCATCCTGCATCATCCTGCACCATCCTTCACCATCGTGCACCATCGTGCACCATCCTGCATCATCCTGCACCCATCCCTGCACCATCATCCACCCATCCTGCACAATCCTGAATCAACCTGCATCATCCTGCATCATCCTGCATCATCCTGCATCATCCTCCATCATCCTGCATCATCCTGCACCATCCTGCATCATCCTGCATTATCCTGCACCATCGTGCACCATCCTGCATCATCCTGCACCATCCTGCACCATCGTGCACCATCGTGCACCATCCTGCACCATCCTGCATCATCCTGCATCATCCTGAACCATCGTGCACCATCCTGCATCATCCTGCACCATCCTTCACCATCGTGCACCATCGTGCACCATCCTGCATCATCCTGCATCATCCTGAACCATCGTGCACCATCCTGCATCATCCTGCATCATCCTGAACCATCGTGCACCATCCTGCATCATCCTGCATCAACCTGCATCATCCTGCATCATCCTGCATCATCCTGCTTCATCCTGCATCATCCTCCATCATCCTGCATCATCCTGCACCATCCTGAATCATCCTGCACCATCCTGCACCATCGTGCACCATCATCCCACCCATCCTGCACAATCCTGCATCATCCTGCACAATCCTGCACCATCCTTCACCATCGTGCACCATCGTGCACCATCCTGCATCATCCTGCACCCATCCTGCACCATCATCCACCCATCCTGCACAATCCTGCATCAACCTGCATCATCCTGCATCATCCTGCATCATCCTGCATCATCCTGCATCATCCTCCATCATCCTGCATCATCCTGCACCATCCTGCATCATCCTGCATTATCCTGCACCATCGTGCACCATCCTGCATCATCCTGCACCATCCTGCACCATCGTGCACCATCGTGCACCATCCTGCACCATCCTGCATCATCCTGCATCATCCTGAACCATCGTGCACCATCCTGCATCATCCTGCACCATCCTGCATCATCCTGCATCATCCTGCATCATCCTGCATCATCCTGCATCATCCTGCATCATCCTGCATCATCCTGCATCATCCTGCATCATCCTGCATCATCCTGCATCATCCTGCATCATCCTGCATCATCCTGCATCATCCTGCATCATCCTGCATCATCCTGCATCATCCTGCATCATCTGCATATCTGCATCAATCTGATACATTCTGGCCCATCCTGATTCATGCTAGCGCTTCCTGGCACATCATGAAAAAAAGGGGGGGGAGTATGAAAGAAAGAATGAAAGAGAGAGAGGAAAGAAAGTATGAAAGCAAGAAAGAAAGACAGAGAGTGAAAGAAAGAAAGAAATTGAAATAAATTGAAATTAATAGAACGAAATAGAAATACATAGGGAAATTAATACATGAATAAATAAATACAACGCGTCCTCCTGCATCATCCTGCTCCATCCTGCATCATCCTGCACAGTCGTGCATCATTCTGCATCATCCTGCATCATCCTGCACCCATTCTGCACCATCCTGCATCATCCTGCATCATCCTGAACCATCGTGCACCATCCTGCATCATCCTGCATCATCCTGAACCATCGTGCACCATCCTGCATCATCCTCCATCAACCTGCATCATCCTGCATCATCCTGCATCATCCTGCTTCATCCTGCATCATCCTCCATCATCCTGTATCATCCTGCACCATCCTGAATCATCCTGCACCATCCTGCACCATCGTGCACCATCGTGGACCATCCTGCATCATCCCTGCACCCATCCTGCACCATCATCCACCCATCCTGCACAATCCTGCATCATCCTGCACAATCCTGCATCATCCTGCATCATCCTGCATCATCCTGCATCATCCTGTATCATCCTGCATCAACCTGTATCATCCTGCATCATCCTGCATCATCCTGCATCATCCTGCATCATCCTGCATCATCCTGCACCATCCTGCATCATCCTGCATTATCCTGCACCATCGTGCATCATCCTGCACCATCCTGCATCATCATCCACCCATCCTGCACAATCCTGCATCATCCTGCACAATCCTGCATCATCCTGCATCATCCTGCATCATCCTGTATCATCCTGCATCAATCTGCATCATCCTGCATCATCCTGCATCATCCTGCATCATCCTGCATCATCCTGCATCATCCTGCATCATCCTGCATCATCCTGCACCATCCTGCATCATCCTGCATTATCCTGCACCATTGTGCACCATCCTGCATCATCCTGCACCATCCTTCACCATCGTGCACCATCGTGCACCATCCTGCATCATCCTGCACCCATCCTGCACCATCATCCACCCATCCTGCACAATCCTGCATCAACCTGCATCATCCTGCATCATCCTGCATCATCCTGCATCATCCTCCATCATTCCTGCATCATCCTGCACCATCCTGCATCATCCTGCATTATCCTGCACCATCGTGCACCATCCTGCATCATCCTGCACCATCCTTGCACCATCGTGCACCATCGTGCACCATCCTGCACCATCCTGCATCATCCTGCATCATCCTGAACCATCGTGCACCATCCTGCATCATCCTGCACCATCCTTCACCATCGTGCACCATCGTGCACTATCCTGCATCATCCTGCATCAATCCTGAACCATCGTGCACCATCCTGCATCATCCTGCATCATCCTGAACCATCGTGCACCATCCTGCATCATCCTGCATCAACCTGCATCATCCTGCATCATCCTGCATCATCCTGCTTCATCCTGCATCATCCTCCATCATCCTGCATCATCCTGCACCATCCTGAATCATCCTGCACCATCCTGCACCATCGTGCACCATCGTGGACCATCCTGCATCATCCTGCACCCATCCTGCACCAATCATCCACCTCCTGCACCATCCTTCACCATCGTGCACCATCGTGCACCATCCTGCATCATCCTGCTCCCATCCTGCACCATCATCCACCCATCCTGCACAATCCTGCATCAACCTGCATCATCCTGCATCATCCTGCATCATCCTGCATCATCCTGCATCATCCTCCATCATCCTGCATCATCCTGCACCATCCTGCATCATCCTGCATTATCCTGCACCATCGTGCACCATCCTGCATCATCCTGCACCATCCTGCACCATCGTGCACCATCGTGCACCATCCTGCACCATCCTGCATCATCCTGCATCATCCTGAACCATCGTGCACCATCCTGCATCATGCTGCACCATCCTGAACCATCGTGCACCATCGTGCACCATCCTGCATCATCCTGCATCATCCTGAACCATCGTGCACCATCCTGCATCATCCTGCATCATCCTGAACCATCGTGCACCATCCTGCATCATCCTGAACCATCGTGCACCATCCTGCATCATCCTGCATCATCCTGCACCATCCTGCACCATCGTGCACCATCGTGCCCCATCCTGCATCATCCTGCACCCATCCTGCACCATCATCCACCAATCCTGCACAATCCTGCATCAACCTGCATCATCCTGCATCATCCTGCATCATCCTGCATAATCCTGCATCATCCTGCATCATCCTGAACCATCGTGCACCATCCTGCATCATCCTGCATCATCCTGCATCATCCTGCATCATCCTGCATCATCCTGCATCATCCTGCATCATCCTGCATCATCCTGCTTCATCCTGCATCATCCTGCATCATCCTGCATCATCCTGCATCATCCTGCATCATCCTGCATCATCCTGCATCATCCTGCACCATCCTGCATCATCCTGCATTATCCTACACCATCGTGCACCATCCTGCATCATCCTGCATCATCCTGCACCCATCCTGCACCATCATCCACCAATCCTGCACAATCCTGCATCAACCTGCATCATCCTGCATCATCCTGCATCATCCTGCATGATCCTGCATCATCCTGCATCATCCTGAACCATCGTGCATCATCCTGCATCATCCTGCACCATCCTGCATCATCCTGCATTATCCTGCACCATCGTGCATCATCCTGCACCATCCTGCATCATCATCCACCCATCCTGCACAATCCTGCATCATCCTGCACAATCCTGCATCATCCTGCATCATCCTGCATCATCCTGTATCATCCTGCATCAATCTGCATCATCCTGCATCATCCTGCATCATCCTGCATCATCCTGCATCATCCTGCATCATCCTGCATCATCCTGCATCATCCTGCACCATCCTGCATCATCCTGCATCATCCTGCATCATCCTGCATCATCCTGCATCCTCCTGCATCATCCTGCATCAATCTGATACATTCTGGCCCATCCTGATTCATGCTAGCGCTTCCTGGCACATCATGAAAAAAAGGGGGGGGGGAGTATGAAAGAAAGAATGAAAGAGAGAGAGGTAAGAAAGTATGAAAGCAAGAAAGAAAGACAGAGAGTGAAAGAAAGAAAGAAATTGAAATAAATTGAAATTAATAGAACGAAATAGAAATACATAGGGAAATTAATACATGAATAAATAAATACAACGCGTCCTCCTGCATCATCCTGCTCCATCCTGCATCATCCTGCACAGTCGTGCATCATTCTGCATCATCCTGCATCATCCTGCACCCATTCTGCACCATCCTGCATCATCCTGCATCATCCTGAACCATCGTGCACCATCCTGCATCATCCTGCATCATCCTGAACCATCGTGCACCATCCTGCATCATCCTCCATCAACCTGCATCATCCTGCATCATCCTGCATCATCCTGCTTCATCCTGCATCATCCTCCATCATCCTGCATCATCCTGCACCATCCTGAATCATCCTGCACCATCCTGCACCATCGTGCACCATCGTGGACCATCCTGCATCATCCTGCACCCATCCTGCACCATCATCCACCCATCCTGCACAATCCTGCATCATCCTGCACAATCCTGCATCATCCTGCATCATCCTGCATCATCCTGCATCATCCTGTATCATCCTGCATCAACCTGCATCATCCTGCATCATCCTGCATCATCCTGCATCATCCTGCATCATCCTGCATCATCCTGCACCATCCTGCATCATCCTGCATTATCCTGCACCATCGTGCATCATCCTGCACCATCCTGCATCATCATCCACCCATCCTGCACAATCCTGCATCATCCTGCACAATCCTGCATCATCCTGCATCATCCTGCATCATCCTGTATCATTCTGCATCAATCTGCATCATCCTGCATCATCCTGCATCATCCTGCATCATCCTGCATCATCCTGCATCATCCTGCATCATCCTGCATCATCCTGCACCATCCTGCATCATCCTGCATTATCCTGCACCATTGTGCACCATCCTGCATCATCCTGCACCATCCTTCACCATCGTGCACCATCGTGCACCATCCTGCATCATCCTGCACCCATCCTGCACCATCATCCACCCATCCTGCACAATCCTGCATCAACCTGCATCATCCTGCATCATCCTGCATCATCCTGCATCATCCTCCATCATCCTGCATCATCCTGCACCATCCTGCATCATCCTGCATTATCCTGCACCATCGTGCACCATCCTGCATCATCCTGCACCATCCTGCACCATCGTGCACCATCGTGCACCATCCTGCACCATCCTGCATCATCCTGCATCATCCTGAACCATCGTGCACCATCCTGCATCATCCTGCACCATCCTTCACCATCGTGCACCATCGTGCACCATCCTGCATCATCCTGCATCATCCTGAACCATCGTGCACCATCCTGCATCATCCTGCATCATCCTGAACCATCGTGCACCATCCTGCATCATCCTGCATCAACCTGCATCATCCTGCATCATCCTGCATCATCCTGCTTCATCCTGCATCATCCTCCATCATCCTGCATCATCCTGCACCATCCTGAATCATCCTGCACCATCCTGCACCATCGTGCACCATCATCCACCCATCCTGCACAATCCTGCATCATCCTGCACAATCCTGCACCATCCTTCACCATCGTGCACCATCGTGCACCATCCTGCATCATCCTGCACCCATCCTGCACCATCATCCACCCATCCTGCACAATCCTGCATCAACCTGCATCATCCTGCATCATCCTGCATCATCCTGCATCATCCTGCATCATCCTCCATCATCCTGCATCATCCTGCACCATCCTGCATCATCCTGCATTATCCTGCACCATCGTGCACCATCCTGCATCATCCTGCACCATCCTGCACCATCGTGCACCATCGTGCACCATCCTGCACCATCCTGCATCATCCTGCATCATCCTGAACCATCGTGCACCATCCTGCATCATCCTGCACCATCCTGCATCATCCTGCATCATCCTGCATCATCCTGCATCATCCTGCATCATCCTGCATCATCCTGCATCATCCTGCATCATCCTGCATCATCCTGCATCATCCTGCATCATCCTGCATCATCCTGCATCATCCTGCATCATCCTGCATCATCCTGCATCATCCTGCATCATCCTGCATCAATCTGATACATTCTGGCCCATCCTGATTCATGCTAGCGCTTCCTGGCACATCATGAAAAAAAGGGGGGGGAGTATGAAAGAAAGAATGAAAGAGAGAGAGGAAAGAAAGTATGAAAGCAAGAAAGAAAGACAGAGAGTGAAAGAAAGAAAGAAATTGAAATAAATTGAAATTAATAGAACGAAATAGAAATACATAGGGAAATTAATACATGAATAAATAAATACAACGCGTCCTCCTGCATCATCCTGCTCCATCCTGCATCATCCTGCACAGTCGTGCATCATTCTGCATCATCCTGCATCATCCTGCACCCATTCTGCACCATCCTGCATCATCCTGCATCATCCTGAACCATCGTGCACCATCCTGCATCATCCTGCATCATCCTGAACCATCGTGCACCATCCTGCATCATCCTCCATCAACCTGCATCATCCTGCATCATCCTGCATCATCCTGCTTCATCCTGCATCATCCTCCATCATCCTGTATCATCCTGCACCATCCTGAATCATCCTGCACCATCCTGCACCATCGTGCACCATCGTGGACCATCCTGCATCATCCTGCACCCATCCTGCACCATCATCCACCCATCCTGCACAATCCTGCATCATCCTGCACAATCCTGCATCATCCTGCATCATCCTGCATCATCCTGCATCATCCTGTATCATCCTGCATCAACCTGTATCATCCTGCATCATCCTGCATCATCCTGCATCATCCTGCATCATCCTGCATCATCCTGCACCATCCTGCATCATCCTGCATTATCCTGCACCATCGTGCATCATCCTGCACCATCCTGCATCATCATCCACCCATCCTGCACAATCCTGCATCATCCTGCACAATCCTGCATCATCCTGCATCATCCTGCATCATCCTGTATCATCCTGCATCAATCTGCATCATCCTGCATCATCCTGCATCATCCTGCATCATCCTGCATCATCCTGCATCATCCTGCATCATCCTGCATCATCCTGCACCATCCTGCATCATCCTGCATTATCCTGCACCATTGTGCACCATCCTGCATCATCCTGCACCATCCTTCACCATCGTGCACCATCGTGCACCATCCTGCATCATCCTGCACCCATCCTGCACCATCATCCACCCATCCTGCACAATCCTGCATCAACCTGCATCATCCTGCATCATCCTGCATCATCCTGCATCATCCTCCATCATCCTGCATCATCCTGCACCATCCTGCATCATCCTGCATTATCCTGCACCATCGTGCACCATCCTGCATCATCCTGCACCATCCTGCACCATCGTGCACCATCGTGCACCATCCTGCACTATCCTGCACCATCCTGCATCATCCTGAACCATCGTGCACCATCCTGCATCATCCTGCACCATCCTTCACCATCGTGCACCATCGTGCACTATCCTGCATCATCCTGAACCATCGTGCACCATCGTGCACCATCCTGCATCATCCTGCATCATCCTGAACCATCGTGCACCATCCTGCATCATCCTGCATCAACCTGCATCATCCTGCATCATCCTGCATCATCCTGCTTCATCCTGCATCATCCTCCATCATCCTGCATCATCCTGCACCATCCTGAATCATCCTGCACCATCCTGCACCATCGTGCACCATCGTGGACCATCCTGCATCATCCTGCACCCATCCTGCACCATCATCCACCCATCCTGCACAATCCTGCATCATCCTGCACAATCCTGCACCATCCTTCACCATCGTGCACCATCGTGCACCATCCTGCATCATCCTGCTCCCATCCTGCACCATCATCCACCCATCCTGCACAATCCTGCATCAACCTGCATCATCCTGCATCATCCTGCATCATCCTGCATCATCCTGCATCATCCTCCATCATCCTGCATCATCCTGCACCATCCTGCATCATCCTGCATTATCCTGCACCATCGTGCACCATCCTGCATCATCCTGCACCATCCTGCACCATCGTGCACCATCGTGCACCATCCTGCACCATCCTGCATCATCCTGCATCATCCTGAACCATCGTGCACCATCCTGCATCATGCTGCACCATCCTGAACCATCGTGCACCATCGTGCACCATCCTGCATCATCCTGCATCATCCTGAACCATCGTGCACCATCCTGCATCATCCTGCATCATCCTGAACCATCGTGCACCATCCTGCATCATCCTGAACCATCGTGCACCATCCTGCATCATCCTGCATCATCCTGCACCATCCTGCACCATCGTGCACCATCGTGCCCCATCCTGCATCATCCTGCACCCATCCTGCACCATCATCCACCAATCCTGCACAATCCTGCATCAACCTGCATCATCCTGCATCATCCTGCATCATCCTGCATAATCCTGCATCATCCTGCATCATCCTGAACCATCGTGCACCATCCTGCATCATCCTGCATCATCCTGCATCATCCTGCATCATCCTGCATCATCCTGCATCATCCTGCATCATCCTGCATCATCCTGCTTCATCCTGCATCATCGTGCACCATCCTTCATCATCCTGCATCAACCTGCATCATCCTGCATCATCCTGCATCATCCTGCTTCATCCTGCATCATCCTCCATCATCCTGCATCATCCTGCACCATCCTGAATCATCCTGCACCATCCTGCACCATCGTGCACCATCGTGGGCCATCCTGCATCATCCTGCACCCATCCTGCACCATCATCCTCCCATCCTGCACAATCCTGCATCATCCTGCACAATCCTGCACCATCCTTCACCATCGTGCACCATCGTGCACCATCCTGCATCATCCTGCACCCATCGTGCACCATCGTGCACCATCCTGCACCATCCTGCATCATCCTGCATCATCCTGACCCATCGTGCACCATCCTGCATCATCCTGCACCATCCTTCACCATCGTGCACCATCGTGCACCATCCTGCATCATCCTGCATCATCCTGAACCATCGTGCACCATCCTGCATCATCCTGCATCATCCTGAACCATCGTGCACCACCCTGCATCATCCTGCATCAACCTGCATCATCCTGCATCATCCTGCATCATCCTGCTTCATCCTGCATCATCCTCCATCATCCTGCATCATCCTGCACCATCCTGAATCATCCTGCACCATCCTGCACCATCGTGCACCATCGTGGACCATCCTGCATCATCCTGCACCCATCCTGCATCATCCTGCATCATCCTGCATCATCCTGCTTCATCCTGCATCATCCTGCATCATCCTGCATCATCCTGCATCATCCTGCATCATCCTGCATCATCCTGCATCATCCTGCACCATCCTGCATCATCCTGCATTATCCTACACCATCGTGCACCATCCTGCATCATCCTGCATCATCCTGCACCCATCCTGCACCATCATCCACCAATCCTGCACAATCCTGCATCAACCTGCATCATCCTGCATCATCCTGCATCATCCTGCATGATCCTGCATCATCCTGCATCATCCTGAACCATCGTGCATCATCCTGCATCATCCTGCACCATCCTGCATCATCCTGCATTATCCTGCACCATCGTGCATCATCCTGCACCATCCTGCATCATCATCCACCCATCCTGCACAATCCTGCATCATCCTGCACAATCCTGCATCATCCTGCATCATCCTGCATCATCCTGTATCATCCTGCATCAATCTGCATCATCCTGCATCATCCTGCATCATCCTGCATCATCCTGCATCATCCTGCATCATCCTGCATCATCCTGCATCATCCTGCACCATCCTGCATCATCCTGCATCATCCTGCATCATCCTGCATCATCCTGCATCCTCCTGCATCATCCTGCATCAATCTGATACATTCTGGCCCATCCTGATTCATGCTAGCGCTTCCTGGCACATCATGAAAAAAAGGGGGGGGGGGGAGTATGAAAGAAAGAATGAAAGAGAGAGAGGTAAGAAAGTATGAAAGCAAGAAAGAAAGACAGAGAGTGAAAGAAAGAAAGAAATTGAAATAAATTGAAATTAATAGAACGAAATAGAAATACATAGGGAAATTAATACATGAATAAATAAATACAACGCGTCCTCCTGCATCATCCTGCTCCATCCTGCATCATCCTGCACAGTCGTGCATCATTCTGCATCATCCTGCATCATCCTGCACCCATTCTGCACCATCCTGCATCATCCTGCATCATCCTGAACCATCGTGCACCATCCTGCATCATCCTGCATCATCCTGAACCATCGTGCACCATCCTGCATCATCCTCCATCAACCTGCATCATCCTGCATCATCCTGCATCATCCTGCTTCATCCTGCATCATCCTCCATCATCCTGCATCATCCTGCACCATCCTGAATCATCCTGCACCATCCTGCACCATCGTGCACCATCGTGGACCATCCTGCATCATCCTGCACCCATCCTGCACCATCATCCACCCATCCTGCACAATCCTGCATCATCCTGCACAATCCTGCATCATCCTGCATCATCCTGCATCATCCTGCATCATCCTGTATCATCCTGCATCAACCTGCATCATCCTGCATCATCCTGCATCATCCTGCATCATCCTGCATCATCCTGCATCATCCTGCACCATCCTGCATCATCCTGCATTATCCTGCACCATCGTGCATCATCCTGCACCATCCTGCATCATCATCCACCCATCCTGCACAATCCTGCATCATCCTGCACAATCCTGCATCATCCTGCATCATCCTGCATCATCCTGTATCATTCTGCATCAATCTGCATCATCCTGCATCATCCTGCATCATCCTGCATCATCCTGCATCATCCTGCATCATCCTGCATCATCCTGCATCATCCTGCACCATCCTGCATCATCCTGCATTATCCTGCACCATTGTGCACCATCCTGCATCATCCTGCACCATCCTTCACCATCGTGCACCATCGTGCACCATCCTGCATCATCCTGCACCCATCCTGCACCATCATCCACCCATCCTGCACAATCCTGCATCAACCTGCATCATCCTGCATCATCCTGCATCATCCTGCATCATCCTCCATCATCCTGCATCATCCTGCACCATCCTGCATCATCCTGCATTATCCTGCACCATCGTGCACCATCCTGCATCATCCTGCACCATCCTGCACCATCGTGCACCATCGTGCACCATCCTGCACCATCCTGCATCATCCTGCATCATCCTGAACCATCGTGCACCATCCTGCATCATCCTGCACCATCCTTCACCATCGTGCACCATCGTGCACCATCCTGCATCATCCTGCATCATCCTGAACCATCGTGCACCATCCTGCATCATCCTGCATCATCCTGAACCATCGTGCACCATCCTGCATCATCCTGCATCAACCTGCATCATCCTGCATCATCCTGCATCATCCTGCTTCATCCTGCATCATCCTCCATCATCCTGCATCATCCTGCACCATCCTGAATCATCCTGCACCATCCTGCACCATCGTGCACCATCATCCACCCATCCTGCACAATCCTGCATCATCCTGCACAATCCTGCACCATCCTTCACCATCGTGCACCATCGTGCACCATCCTGCATCATCCTGCACCCATCCTGCACCATCATCCACCCATCCTGCACAATCCTGCATCAACCTGCATCATCCTGCATCATCCTGCATCATCCTGCATCATCCTGCATCATCCTCCATCATCCTGCATCATCCTGCACCATCCTGCATCATCCTGCATTATCCTGCACCATCGTGCACCATCCTGCATCATCCTGCACCATCCTGCACCATCGTGCACCATCGTGCACCATCCTGCACCATCCTGCATCATCCTGCATCATCCTGAACCATCGTGCACCATCCTGCATCATCCTGCACCATCCTGCATCATCCTGCATCATCCTGCATCATCCTGCATCATCCTGCATCATCCTGCATCATCCTGCATCATCCTGCATCATCCTGCATCATCCTGCATCATCCTGCATCATCCTGCATCATCCTGCATCATCCTGCATCATCCTGCATCATCCTGCATCATCCTGCATCATCCTGCATCAATCTGATACATTCTGGCCCATCCTGATTCATGCTAGCGCTTCCTGGCACATCATGAAAAAAAGGGGGGGGAGTATGAAAGAAAGAATGAAAGAGAGAGAGGAAAGAAAGTATGAAAGCAAGAAAGAAAGACAGAGAGTGAAAGAAAGAAAGAAATTGAAATAAATTGAAATTAATAGAACGAAATAGAAATACATAGGGAAATTAATACATGAATAAATAAATACAACGCGTCCTCCTGCATCATCCTGCTCCATCCTGCATCATCCTGCACAGTCGTGCATCATTCTGCATCATCCTGCATCATCCTGCACCCATTCTGCACCATCCTGCATCATCCTGCATCATCCTGAACCATCGTGCACCATCCTGCATCATCCTGCATCATCCTGAACCATCGTGCACCATCCTGCATCATCCTCCATCAACCTGCATCATCCTGCATCATCCTGCATCATCCTGCTTCATCCTGCATCATCCTCCATCATCCTGTATCATCCTGCACCATCCTGAATCATCCTGCACCATCCTGCACCATCGTGCACCATCGTGGACCATCCTGCATCATCCTGCACCCATCCTGCACCATCATCCACCCATCCTGCACAATCCTGCATCATCCTGCACAATCCTGCATCATCCTGCATCATCCTGCATCATCCTGCATCATCCTGTATCATCCTGCATCAACCTGTATCATCCTGCATCATCCTGCATCATCCTGCATCATCCTGCATCATCCTGCATCATCCTGCACCATCCTGCATCATCCTGCATTATCCTGCACCATCGTGCATCATCCTGCACCATCCTGCATCATCATCCACCCATCCTGCACAATCCTGCATCATCCTGCACAATCCTGCATCATCCTGCATCATCCTGCATCATCCTGTATCATCCTGCATCAATCTGCATCATCCTGCATCATCCTGCATCATCCTGCATCATCCTGCATCATCCTGCATCATCCTGCATCATCCTGCATCATCCTGCACCATCCTGCATCATCCTGCATTATCCTGCACCATTGTGCACCATCCTGCATCATCCTGCACCATCCTTCACCATCGTGCACCATCGTGCACCATCCTGCATCATCCTGCACCCATCCTGCACCATCATCCACCCATCCTGCACAATCCTGCATCAACCTGCATCATCCTGCATCATCCTGCATCATCCTGCATCATCCTCCATCATCCTGCATCATCCTGCACCATCCTGCATCATCCTGCATTATCCTGCACCATCGTGCACCATCCTGCATCATCCTGCACCATCCTGCACCATCGTGCACCATCGTGCACCATCCTGCACTATCCTGCACCATCCTGCATCATCCTGAACCATCGTGCACCATCCTGCATCATCCTGCACCATCCTTCACCATCGTGCACCATCGTGCACTATCCTGCATCATCCTGAACCATCGTGCACCATCGTGCACCATCCTGCATCATCCTGCATCATCCTGAACCATCGTGCACCATCCTGCATCATCCTGCATCAACCTGCATCATCCTGCATCATCCTGCATCATCCTGCTTCATCCTGCATCATCCTCCATCATCCTGCATCATCCTGCACCATCCTGAATCATCCTGCACCATCCTGCACCATCGTGCACCATCGTGGACCATCCTGCATCATCCTGCACCCATCCTGCACCATCATCCACCCATCCTGCACAATCCTGCATCATCCTGCACAATCCTGCACCATCCTTCACCATCGTGCACCATCGTGCACCATCCTGCATCATCCTGCTCCCATCCTGCACCATCATCCACCCATCCTGCACAATCCTGCATCAACCTGCATCATCCTGCATCATCCTGCATCATCCTGCATCATCCTGCATCATCCTCCATCATCCTGCATCATCCTGCACCATCCTGCATCATCCTGCATTATCCTGCACCATCGTGCACCATCCTGCATCATCCTGCACCATCCTGCACCATCGTGCACCATCGTGCACCATCCTGCACCATCCTGCATCATCCTGCATCATCCTGAACCATCGTGCACCATCCTGCATCATGCTGCACCATCCTGAACCATCGTGCACCATCGTGCACCATCCTGCATCATCCTGCATCATCCTGAACCATCGTGCACCATCCTGCATCATCCTGCATCATCCTGAACCATCGTGCACCATCCTGCATCATCCTGAACCATCGTGCACCATCCTGCATCATCCTGCATCATCCTGCACCATCCTGCACCATCGTGCACCATCGTGCCCCATCCTGCATCATCCTGCACCCATCCTGCACCATCATCCACCAATCCTGCACAATCCTGCATCAACCTGCATCATCCTGCATCATCCTGCATCATCCTGCATAATCCTGCATCATCCTGCATCATCCTGAACCATCGTGCACCATCCTGCATCATCCTGCATCATCCTGCATCATCCTGCATCATCCTGCATCATCCTGCATCATCCTGCATCATCCTGCATCATCCTGCTTCATCCTGCATCATCGTGCACCATCCTTCATCATCCTGCATCAACCTGCATCATCCTGCATCATCCTGCATCATCCTGCTTCATCCTGCATCATCCTCCATCATCCTGCATCATCCTGCACCATCCTGAATCATCCTGCACCATCCTGCACCATCGTGCACCATCGTGGGCCATCCTGCATCATCCTGCACCCATCCTGCACCATCATCCTCCCATCCTGCACAATCCTGCATCATCCTGCACAATCCTGCACCATCCTTCACCATCGTGCACCATCGTGCACCATCCTGCATCATCCTGCACCCATCGTGCACCATCGTGCACCATCCTGCACCATCCTGCATCATCCTGCATCATCCTGACCCATCGTGCACCATCCTGCATCATCCTGCACCATCCTTCACCATCGTGCACCATCGTGCACCATCCTGCATCATCCTGCATCATCCTGAACCATCGTGCACCATCCTGCATCATCCTGCATCATCCTGAACCATCGTGCACCACCCTGCATCATCCTGCATCAACCTGCATCATCCTGCATCATCCTGCATCATCCTGCTTCATCCTGCATCATCCTCCATCATCCTGCATCATCCTGCACCATCCTGAATCATCCTGCACCATCCTGCACCATCGTGCACCATCGTGGACCATCCTGCATCATCCTGCACCCATCCTGCACCATCATCCACCCATCCTGCACAATCCTGCATCATCCTGCACAATCCTGCATCATCCTGCATCATCCTGCATCATCCTGTATCATCCTGCATCAACCTGCATCATCCTGCATCATCCTGCATCATCCTGCATCATCCTGCATCATCCTGCATCATCCTGCATCATCCTGCATCATCCTGCATCATCCTGCATCATCCTGCACCATCCTGCATCATCCTGCATTATCCTGCACCATCGTGCACCATCCTGCATCATCCTGCATCATCCTGCAACCATCCTGCACCATCATCCACCAATCCTGCACAATCCTGCATCAACCTGCATCATCCTGCATCATCCTGCATCATCCTGCATGATCCTGCATCATCCTGCATCATCCTGAACCATCGTGCATCATCCTGCATCATCCTGCACCATCCTGCATCATCCTGCATTATCCTGCACCATCGTGCATCATCCTGCACCATCCTGCATCATCATCCACCCATCCTGCACAATCCTGCATCATCCTGCACAATCCTGCATCATCCTGCATCATCCTGCATCATCCTGTATCATCCTGCATCAATCTGCATCATCCTGCATCATCCTGCATCATCCTGCATCATCCTGCATCATCCTGCATCATCCTGCATCATCCTGCATCATCCTGCATCAATCTGATACATTCTGGCCCATCCTGATTCATGCTAGCGCTTCCTGGCACATCATGAAAAAAAGGGGGGGGGGAGTATGAAAGAAAGAATGAAAGAGAGAGAGGAAAGAAAGTATGAAAGCAAGAAAGAAAGACAGAGAGTGAAAGAAAGAAAGAAATTGAAATAAATTGAAATTAATAGAACGAAATAGAAATACATAGGGAAATTAATACATGAATAAATAAATACAACGCGTCCTCCTGCATCATCCTGCTCCATCCTGCATCATCCTGCACAGTCGTGCATTATTCTGCATCATCCTGCATCATCCTGCACCCATTCTGCACCATCCTGCATCATCCTGCATCATCCTGAACCATCGTGCACCATCCTGCATCATCCTGCATCATCCTGAACCATCGTGCACCATCCTGCATCATCCTCCATCAACCTGCATCATCCTGCATCATCCTGCATCATCCTGCTTCATCCTGCATCATCCTCCATCATCCTGCATCATCCTGCACCATCCTGAATCATCCTGCACCATCCTGCACCATCGTGCACCATCGTGGACCATCCTGCATCATCCTGCACCCATCCTGCACCATCATCCACCCATCCTGCACAATCCTGCATCATCCTGCACAATCCTGCATCATCCTGCATCATCCTGCATCATCCTGCATCATCCTGTATCATCCTGCATCAACCTGCATCATCCTGCATCATCCTGCATCATCCTGCATCATCCTGCATCATCCTGCATCATCCTGCACCATCCTGCATCATCCTGCATTATCCTGCACCATCGTGCATCATCCTGCACCATCCTGCATCATCATCCACCCATCCTGCACAATCCTGCATCATCCTGCACAATCCTGCATCATCCTGCATCATCCTGCATCATCCTGTATCATTCTGCATCAATCTGCATCATCCTGCATCATCCTGCATCATCCTGCATCATCCTGCATCATCCTGCATCATCCTGCATCATCCTGCATCATCCTGCACCATCCTGCATCATCCTGCATTATCCTGCACCATTGTGCACCATCCTGCATCATCCTGCACCATCCTTCACCATCGTGCACCATCGTGCACCATCCTGCATCATCCTGCACCCATCCTGCACCATCATCCACCCATCCTGCACAATCCTGCATCAACCTGCATCATCCTGCATCATCCTGCATCATCCTGCATCATCCTCCATCATCCTGCATCATCCTGCACCATCCTGCATCATCCTGCATTATCCTGCACCATCGTGCACCATCCTGCATCATCCTGCACCATCCTGCACCATCGTGCACCATCGTGCACCATCCTGCACCATCCTGCATCATCCTGCATCATCCTGAACCATCGTGCACCATCCTGCATCATCCTGCACCATCCTTCACCATCGTGCACCATCGTGCACCATCCTGCATCATCCTGCATCATCCTGAACCATCGTGCACCATCCTGCATCATCCTGCATCATCCTGAACCATCGTGCACCATCCTGCATCATCCTGCATCAACCTGCATCATCCTGCATCATCCTGCATCATCCTGCTTCATCCTGCATCATCCTCCATCATCCTGCATCATCCTGCACCATCCTGAATCATCCTGCACCATCCTGCACCATCGTGCACCATCGTGGACCATCCTGCATCATCCTGCACCCATCCTGCACCATCATCCACCCATCCTGCAAAATCCTGCATCATCCTGCACAATCCTGCACCATCCTTCACCATCCTTCACCATCGTGCACCATCGTGCACCATCCTGCATCATCCTGCACCCATCCTGCACCATCATCCACCCATCCTGCACAATCCTGCATCAACCTGCATCATCCTGCATCATCCTGCATCATCCTGCATCATCCTGCATCATCCTCCATCATCCTGCATCATCCTGCACCATCCTGCATCATCCTGCATTATCCTGCACCATCGTGCACCATCCTGCATCATCCTGCACCATCCTGCACCATCGTGCACCATCGTGCACCATCCTGCACCATCCTGCATCATCCTGCATCATCCTGAACCATCGTGCACCATCCTGCATCATCCTGCACCATCCTGCATCATCCTGCATCATCCTGCATCATCCTGCATCATCCTGCATCATCCTGCATCATCCTGCATCATCCTGCATCATCCTGCATCATCCTGCATCATCCTGCATCATCCTGCATCATCCTGCATCATCCTGCATCATCCTGCATCATCCTGCATCATCCTGCATCAATCTGATACATTCTGGCCCATCCTGATTCATGCTAGCGCTTCCTGGCACATCATGAAAAAAAGGGGGGGGAGTATGAAAGAAAGAATGAAAGAGAGAGAGGAAAGAAAGTATGAAAGCAAGAAAGAAAGACAGAGAGTGAAAGAAAGAAAGAAATTGAAATAAATTGAAATTAATAGAACGAAATAGAAATACATAGGGAAATTAATACATGAATAAATAAATACAACGCGTCCTCCTGCATCATCCTGCTCCATCCTGCATCATCCTGCACAGTCGTGCATCATTCTGCATCATCCTGCATCATCCTGCACCCATTCTGCACCATCCTGCATCATCCTGCATCATCCTGAACCATCGTGCACCATCCTGCATCATCCTGCATCATCCTGAACCATCGTGCACCATCCTGCATCATCCTCCATCAACCTGCATCATCCTGCATCATCCTGCATCATCCTGCTTCATCCTGCATCATCCTCCATCATCCTGTATCATCCTGCACCATCCTGAATCATCCTGCACCATCCTGCACCATCGTGCACCATCGTGGACCATCCTGCATCATCCTGCACCCATCCTGCACCATCATCCACCCATCCTGCACAATCCTGCATCATCCTGCACAATCCTGCATCATCCTGCATCATCCTGCATCATCCTGCATCATCCTGTATCATCCTGCATCAACCTGCATCAGCCTGCATCATCCTGCATCATCCTGCATCATCCTGCATCATCCTGCATCATCCTGCACCATCCTGCATCATCCTGCATTATCCTGCACCATCGTGCATCATCCTGCACCATCCTGCATCATCATCCACCCATCCTGCACAATCGTGCATCATCCTGCACAATCCTGCATCATCCTGCATCATCCTGCATCATCCTGTATCATCCTGCATCAATCTGCATCATCCTGCATCATCCTGCATCATCCTGCATCATCCTGCATCATCCTGCATCATCCTGCATCATCCTGCATCATCCTGCATCATCCTGCATCATCCTGCACCATCCTGCATCATCCTGCATCATCCTGCATCATCCTGCATCATCCTGCATCATCCTGCATCATCCTGCATCATCCTGCATCATCCTGCATCATCCTGCATCAATCTGATACATTCTGGCCCATCCTGATTCATGCTAGCGCTTCCTGGCACATCATGAAAAAAAGGGGGGGGAGTATGAAAGAAAGAATGAAAGAGAGAGAGGAAAGAAAGTATGAAAGCAAGAAAGAAAGACAGAGAGTGAAAGAAAGAAAGAAATTGAAATAAATTGAAATTAATAGAACGAAATAGAAATACATAGGGAAATTAATACATGAATAAATAAATACAACGCGTCCTCCTGCATCATCCTGCTCCATCCTGCATCATCCTGCACAGTCGTGCATCATTCTGCATCATCCTGCATCATCCTGCACCCATTCTGCACCATCCTGCATCATCCTGCATCATCCTGAACCATCGTGCACCATCCTGCATCATCCTGCATCATCCTGAACCATCGTGCACCATCCTGCATCATCCTCCATCAACCTGCATCATCCTGCATCATCCTGCATCATCCTGCTTCATCCTGCATCATCCTCCATCATCCTGTATCATCCTGCACCATCCTGAATCATCCTGCACCATCCTGCACCATCGTGCACCATCGTGGACCATCCTGCATCATCCTGCACCCATCCTGCACCATCATCCACCCATCCTGCACAATCCTGCATCATCCTGCACAATCCTGCATCATCCTGCATCATCCTGCATCATCCTGCATCATCCTGTATCATCCTGCATCAACCTGCATCAGCCTGCATCATCCTGCATCATCCTGCATCATCCTGCATCATCCTGCATCATCCTGCACCATCCTGCATCATCCTGCATTATCCTGCACCATCGTGCATCATCCTGCACCATCCTGCATCATCATCCACCCATCCTGCACAATCCTGCATCATCCTGCACAATCCTGCATCATCCTGCATCATCCTGCATCATCCTGTATCATCCTGCATCAATCTGCATCATCCTGCATCATCCTGCATCATCCTGCATCATCCTGCATCATCCTGCATCATCCTGCATCATCCTGCATCATCCTGCACCATCCTGCATCATCCTGCATTATCCTGCACCATTGTGCACCATCCTGCATCATCCTGCACCATCCTTCACCATCGTGCACCATCGTGCACCATCCTGCATCATCCTGCACCCATCCTGCACCATCATCCACCCATCCTGCACAATCCTGCATCACAACCTGCATCATCCCTGCATCATCCTGCATCATCCTGCATCATCCTCCATCATCCTGCATCATCCTGCACCATCCTGCATCATCCTGCATTATCCTGCACCATCGTGCACCATCCTGCATCATCCTGCACCATCCTGCACCATCGTGCACCATCGTGCACCATCCTGCACCATCCTGCATCATCCTGCATCATCCTGAACCATCGTGCACCATCCTGCATCATCCTGCACCATCCTTCACCATCGTGCACCATCGTGCACCATCCTGCATCATCCTGCATCATCCTGAACCATCGTGCACCATCCTGCATCATCCTGCATCATCCTGAACCATCGTGCACCATCCTGCATCATCCTGCATCAACCTGCATCATCCTGCATCATCCTGCATCATCCTGCTTCATCCTGCATCATCCTCCATCATCCTGCATCATCCTGCACCATCCTGAATCATCCTGCACCATCCTGCACCATCGTGCACCATCGTGGACCATCCTGCATCATCCTGCACCCATCCTGCACCATCATCCACCCATCCTGCACAATCCTGCATCATCCTGCACAATCCTGCACCATCCTTCACCATCGTGCACCATCGTGCACCATCCTGCATCATCCTGCTCCCATCCTGCACCATCATCCACCCATCCTGCACAATCCTGCATCAACCTGCATCATCCTGCATCATCCTGCATCATCCTGCATCATCCTGCATCATCCTCCATCATCCTGCATCATCCTGCACCATCCTGCATCATCCTGCATTATCCTGCACCATCGTGCACCATCCTGCATCATCCTGCACCATCCTGCACCATCGTGCACCATCGTGCACCATCCTGCACCATCCTGCATCATCCTGCATCATCCTGAACCATCGTGCACCATCCTGCATCATGCTGCACCATCCTGAACCATCGTGCACCATCGTGCACCATCCTGCATCATCCTGCATCATCCTGAACCATCGTGCACCATCCTGCATCATCCTGCATCATCCTGAACCATCGTGCACCATCCTGCATCATCCTGAACCATCGTGCACCATCCTGCATCATCCTGCATCATCCTGCACCATCCTGCACCATCGTGCACCATCGTGCCCCATCCTGCATCATCCTGCACCCATCCTGCACCATCATCCACCAATCCTGCACAATCCTGCATCAACCTGCATCATCCTGCATCATCCTGCATCATCCTGCATAATCCTGCATCATCCTGCATCATCCTGAACCATCGTGCACCATCCTGCATCATCCTGCATCATCCTGCATCATCCTGCATCATCCTGCATCATCCTGCATCATCCTGCATCATCCTGCATCATCCTGCATCATCCTGCATCATCCTGCATCATCCTGCATCATCCTGCATCATCGTGCATCAATCTGATACATTCTGGCCCATCCTGATTCATGCTAGCGCTTCCTGGCACATCATGAAAAAAAGGGGGGGGGGAAAGTATGAAAGAAAGAATGAAAGAGAGAGAGGAAAGAAAGTATGAAAGCAAGAAAGAAAGACAGAGAGTGAAAGAAAGAAAGAAATTGAAAGAAATTGAAATTAATAGAACGAAATAGAAATACATAGGGAAATTAATACATGAATAAATAAATACAACGCGTCCTCCTGCATCATCCTGCTCCATCCTGCATCATCCTGCACAGTCGTGCACCATCGTGCACAATCCTGCATCATCCTCCACCCATCCTGCACAATCCTGCATCATCCTGCATCATCCTGCATCATCCTGCATCATCCTGCACCCATCCTGCAAAATCCTGCATCATCCTGCATCATCCTGCATCATCCTGCATCATCCTGCACCCATTCTGCACCATCCTGCATCATCCTGCATCATCCTGAACCAACGTTCACCATCCTGCATCATCCTGCATCATCCTGAACCATCGTGCACCATCCTGCATCATCCTGCATCAACCTGCATCATCCTGCATCATCCTGCATCATCCTGCTTCATCCTGCATCATCCTCCATCATCCTGCATCATCCTGCACCATCCTGAATCATCCTGCACCATCCTGCACCATCGTGCACCATCGTGGACCATCCTGCATCATCCTGCACCCATCCTGCACCATCATCCACCCATCCTGCACAATCCTGCATCATCCTGCACAATCCTGCATCATCCTGCATCATCCTGCATCATCCTGTATCATCCTGCATCAACCTGCATCATCCTGCATCATCCTGCATCATCCTGCATCATCCTGCACCATCCTGCATCATCCTGCATTATCCTGCACCATCGTGCATCATCCTGCACCATCCTGCATCATCCTGCATTATCCTGCACCATCGTGCACCATCCTGCATCATCCTGCACCATCCTGCACCATCGTGCACCATCGTGCACCATCCTGCATCATCCTGCACCCATCCTGCACCATCATCCACCCATCCTGCACAATCCTGCATCAACCTGCATCATCCTGCATCATCCTGCATCATCCTGCATCATCCTCCATCATCCTGCATCATCCTGCACCATCCTGCATCATCCTGCATCATCCTGCACCATCGTGCATCATCCTGCACCATCCTGCATCATCATCCACCCATCCTGCACAATCCTGCATCATCCTGCACAATCCTGCATCATCCTGCATCATCCTGCATCATCCTGTATCATCCTCCATCAATCTGCATCATCCTGCATCATCCTGCATCATCCTGCATCATCCTGCATCATCCTGCAATATCCTGCATCATCCTGCATCATCCTGCATCATCCTGCACCATCCTGCATCATCCTGCATTATCCTGCACCATTGTGCACCATCCTGCATCATCCTGCACCATCCTTCACCATCGTGCACCATCGTGCACCATCCTGCATCATCCTGCACCCATCCTGCACCATCATCCACCCATCCTGCACAATCCTGCATCAACCTGCATCATCCTGCATCATCCTGCATCATCCTGCATCATCCTCCATCATCCTGCATCATCCTGCACCATCCTGCATCATCCTGCATTATCCTGCACCATCGTGCACCATCCTGCATCATCCTGCACCATCCTGCACCATCGTGCACCATCGTGCACCATCCTGCATCATCCTGCATCATCCTGAACCATCGTGCACCATCCTGCATCATCCTGCACCATCCTTCACCATCGTGCACCATCGTGCACCATCCTGCATCATCCTGCATCATCCTGAACCATCGTGCACCATCCTGCATCATCCTGCATCATCCTGAACCATCGTGCACCATCCTGCATCATCCTGCATCAACCTGCATCATCCTGCATCATCCTGCATCATCCTGCTTCATCCTGCATCATCCTCCATCATCCTGCATCATCCTGCACCATCCTGAATCATCCTGCACCATCCTGCACCATCGTGCACCATCGTGGACCATCCTGCATCATCCTGCACCCATCCTGCACCATCATCCACCCATCCTGCACAATCCTGCATCATCCTGCACAATCCTGCACCATCCTTCACCATCGTGCACCATCGTGCACCATCCTGCATCATCCTGCACCCATCCTGCACCATCATCCACCCATCCTGCACAATCCTGCATCAACCTGCATCATCCTGCATCATCCTGCATCATCCTGCATCATCCTGCATCATCCTCCATCATCCTGCATCATCCTGCACCATCCTGCATCATCCTGCATTATCCTGCACCATCGTGCACCATCCTGCATCATCCTGCACCATCCTGCACGTTCCTGCACCATCGTGCACCATCCTGCACCATCCTGCATCATCCTGCATTATCCTGCACCATCGTGCATCATCCTGCACCATCCTGCATCATCATCCACCCATCCTGCACAATCCTGCATCATCCTGCACAATCCTGCATCATCCTGCATCATCCTGCATCATCCTGTATCATCCTGCATCAATCTGCATCATCCTGCATCATCCTGCATCATCCTGCATCATCCTGCATCATCCTGCATCATCCTGCATCATCCTGCATCATCCTGCACCATCCTGCATCATCCTCCATTATCCTGCACCATTGTGCACCATCCTGCATCATCCTGCACCATCCTTCACCATCGTGCACCATCGTGCACCATCCTGCATCATCCTGCACCCATCCTGCACCATCATCCACCCATCCTGCACAATCCTGCATCAACCTGCATCATCCTGCATCATCCTGCATCATCCTGCATCATCCTCCATCATCCTGCATCATCCTGCACCATCCTGCATCATCCTGCATTATCCTGCACCATCGTGCACCATCCTGCATCATCCTGCACCATCCTGCACCATCGTGCACCATCGTGCACCATCCTGCACCATCCTGCATCATCCTGCATCATCCTGAACCATCGTGCACCATCCTGCATCATCCTGCACCATCCTTCACCATCGTGCACCATCGTGCACCATCCTGCATCATCCTGCATCATCCTGAACCATCGTGCACCATCCTGCATCATCCTGCATCATCCTGAACCATCGTGCACCATCCTGCATCATCCTGCATCAACCTGCATCATCCTGCATCATCCTGCATCATCCTGCTTCATCCTGCATCATCCTCCATCATCCTGCATCATCCTGCACCATCCTGAATCATCCTGCACCATCCTGCACCATCGTGCACCATCGTGGACCATCCTGCATCATCCTGCACCCATCCTGCACCATCATCCACCCATCCTGCACAATCCTGCATCATCCTGCACAATCCTGCACCATCCTTCACCATCGTGCACCATCGTGCACCATCCTGCATCATCCTGCACCCATCCTGCACCATCATCCACCCATCCTGCACAATCCTGCATCAACCTGCATCATCCTGCATCATCCTGCATCATCCTGCATCATCCTGCATCATCCTCCATCATCCTGCATCATCCTGCACCATCCTGCATCATCCTGCATTATCCTGCACCATCGTGCACCATCCTGCATCATCCTGCACCATCCTGCACCATCGTGCACCATCGTGCACCATCCTGCACCATCCTGCATCATCCTGCATCATCCTGAACCATCGTGCACCATCCTGCATCATCCTGCACCATCCTGCATCATCCTGCATCATCCTGCATCATCCTGCATCATCCTGCATCATCCTGCATCATCCTGCATCATCCTGCATCATCCTGCATCATCCTGCATCATCCTGCATCATCCTGCATCATCCTGCATCATCCTGCATCATCCTGCATCATCCTGCATCATCCTGCATCATCCTGCATCATCCTGCATCAATCTGATACATTCTGGCCCATCCTGATTCATGCTAGCGCTTCCTGGCACATCATGAAAAAAAGGGGGGGGAGTATGAAAGAAAGAATGAAAGAGAGAGAGGAAACAAAGTATGAAAGCAAGAAAGAAAGACAGAGAGTGAAAGAAAGAAAGAAATTGAAATAAATTGAAATTAATAGAACGAAATAGAAATACATAGGGAAATTAATACATGAATAAATAAATACAACGCGTCCTCCTGCATCATCCTGCTCCATCCTGCATCATCCTGCACAGTCGTGCCTCATTCTGCATCATCCTGCATCATCCTGCACCCATTCTGAATCATCCTGCACCATCCTGCACCATCGTGCACCATCGTGGACCATCCTGCATCATCCTGCACCCATCCTGCACCATCATCCACCCATCCTGCACAATCCTGCATCATCCTGCACAATCCTGCATCATCCTGCATCATCCTGCATCATCCTGCATCATCCTGTATCATCCTGCATCAACCTGCATCATCCTGCATCATCCTGCATCATCCTGCATCATCCTGCATCATCCTGCATCATCCTGCACCATCCTGCATCATCCTGCATTATCCTGCACCATCGTGCATCATCCTGCACCATCCTGCATCATCATCCACCCATCCTGCACAATCCTGCATCATCCTGCACAATCCTGCATCATCCTGCATCATCCTGCATCATCCTGTATCATCCTGCATCAATCTGCATCATCCTGCATCATCCTGCATCATCCTGCATCATCCTGCATCATCCTGCATCATCCTGCATCATCCTGCATCATCCTGCACCATCCTGCATCATCCTGCATTATCCTGCACCATTGTGCACCATCCTGCATCATCCTGCACCATCCTTCACCATCGTGCACCATCGTGCACCATCCTGCATCATCCTGCACCCATCCTGCACCATCATCCACCCATCCTGCACAATCCTGCATCAACCTGCATCATCCTGCATCATCCTGCATCATCCTGCATCATCCTCCATCATCCTGCATCATCCTGCACCATCCTGCATCATCCTGCATTATCCTGCACCATCGTGCACCATCCTGCATCATCCTGCACCATCCTGCACCATCGTGCACCATCGTGCACCATCCTGCACCATCCTGCATCATCCTGCATCATCCTGAACCATCGTGCACCATCCTGCATCATCCTGCACCATCCTTCACCATCGTGCACCATCGTGCACCATCCTGCATCATCCTGCATCATCCTGAACCATCGTGCACCATCCTGCATCATCCTGCATCATCCTGAACCATCGTGCACCATCCTGCATCATCCTGCATCAACCTGCATCATCCTGCATCATCCTGCATCATCCTGCTTCATCCTGCATCATCCTCCATCATCCTGCATCATCCTGCACCATCCTGAATCATCCTGCACCATCCTGCACCATCGTGCACCATCGTGGACCATCCTGCATCATCCTGCACCCATCCTGCACCATCATCCACCCATCCTGCACAATCCTGCATCATCCTGCACAATCCTGCACCATCCTTCACCATCGTGCACCATCGTGCACCATCCTGCATCATCCTGCTCCCATCCTGCACCATCATCCACCCATCCTGCACAATCCTGCATCAACCTGCATCATCCTGCATCATCCTGCATCATCCTGCATCATCCTGCATCATCCTCCATCATCCTGCATCATCCTGCACCATCCTGCATCATCCTGCATTATCCTGCACCATCGTGCACCATCCTGCATCATCCTGCACCATCCTGCACCATCGTGCACCATCGTGCACCATCCTGCACCATCCTGCATCATCCTGCATCATCCTGAACCATCGTGCACCATCCTGCATCATGCTGCACCATCCTGAACCATCGTGCACCATCGTGCACCATCCTGCATCATCCTGCATCATCCTGAACCATCGTGCACCATCCTGCATCATCCTGCATCATCCTGCATAATCCTGCATCATCCTGCATCATCCTGAACCATCGTGCACCATCCTGCATCATCCTGCATCATCCTGCATCATCCTGCATCATCCTGCATCATCCTGCATCATCCTGCATCATCCTGCATCATCCTGCATCATCCTGCATCATCCTGCATCATCCTGCATCATCCTGCATCATCGTGCATCAATCTGATACATTCTGGCCCATCCTGATTCATGCTAGCGCTTCCTGGCACATCATGAAAAAAAGGGGGGGGGAAAGTATGAAAGAAAGAATGAAAGAGAGAGAGGAAAGAAAGTATGAAAGCAAGAAAGAAAGACAGAGAGTGAAAGAAAGAAAGAAATTGAAAGAAATTGAAATTAATAGAACGAAATAGAAATACATAGGGAAATTAATACATGAATAAATAAATACAACGCGTCCTCCTGCATCATCCTGCTCCATCCTGCATCATCCTGCACAGTCGTGCACCATCGTGCACATCCTGCATCCATCCTCCACCCATCCTGCACAATCCTGCATCATCCTGCATCATCCTGCATCATCCTGCATCATCCTGCACCCATCCTGCAAAATCCTGCATCATCCTGCATCATCCTGCATCATCCTGCATCATCCTGCACCCATTCTGCACCATCCTGCATCATCCTGCATCATCCTGAACCAACGTTCACCATCCTGCATCATCCTGCATCATCCTGAACCATCGTGCACCATCCTGCATCATCCTGCATCAACCTGCATCATCCTGCATCATCCTGCATCATCCTGCTTCATCCTGCATCATCCTCCATCATCCTGCATCATCCTGCACCATCCTGAATCATCCTGCACCATCCTGCACCATCGTGCACCATCGTGGACCATCCTGCATCATCCTGCACCCATCCTGCACCATCATCCACCCATCCTGCACAATCCTGCATCATCCTGCACAATCCTGCATCATCCTGCATCATCCTGCATCATCCTGTATCATCCTGCATCAACCTGCATCATCCTGCATCATCCTGCATCATCCTGCATCATCCTGCACCATCCTGCATCATCCTGCATTATCCTGCACCATCGTGCATCATCCTGCACCATCCTGCATCATCCTGCATTATCCTGCACCATCGTGCACCATCCTGCATCATCCTGTACCATCCTGCACCATCGTGCACCATCGTGCACCATCCTGCATCATCCTGCACCATCGTGCACCATCGTGCACCATCCTGCATCATCCTGCATCATCCTGAACCATCGTGCACCATCCTGCATCATCCTGCACCATCCTTCACCATCGTGCACCATCGTGCACCATCCCTGCATCATCCTGCATCATCCTGAACCATCGTGCACCATCCTGCATCATCCTGCATCATCCTGAACCATCGTGCACCATCCTGCATCATCCTGCATCAACCTGCATCATCCTGCATCATCCTGCATCATCCTGCTTCATCCTGCATCATCCTCCATCATCCTGCATCATCCTGCACCATCCTGAATCATCCTGCACCATCCTGCACCATCGTGCACCATCGTGGACCATCCTGCATCATCCTGCACCCATCCTGCACCATCATCCACCCATCCTGCACAATCCTGCATCATCCTGCACAATCCTGCACCATCCTTCACCATCGTGCACCATCGTGCACCATCCTGCATCATCCTGCACCCATCCTGCACCATCATCCACCCATCCTGCACAATCCTGCATCAACCTGCATCATCCTGCACCATCCTGCATCATCATCCACCCATCCTGCACAATCCTGCATCATCCTGCACAATCCTGCATCATCCTGCATCATCCTGCATCATCCTGTATCATCCTGCATCAATCTGCATCATCCTGCATCATCCTGCATCATCCTGCATCATCCTGCATCATCCTGCATCATCCTGCATCATCCTGCATCATCCTGCATCATCCTGCACCATCCTGCATCATCCTGCATTATCCTGCACCATCGTGCACCATCCTGCATCATCCTGCATCATCCTGCATCATCCTGAACCATCGTGCACCATCCTGCATCATGCTGCACCATCCTGAACCATCGTGCACCATCGTGCACCATCCTGCATCATCCTGCATCATCCTGAACCATCGTGCACCATCCTGCATCATCCTGCATCATCCTGAACCATCGTGCACCATCCTGCATCATCCTGAACCATCGTGCACCATCCTGCATCATCCTGCATCATCCTGCACCATCCTGCACCATCGTGCACCATCGTGCCCCATCCTGCATCATCCTGCACCCATCCTGCACCATCATCCACCAATCCTGCACAATCCTGCATCAACCTGCATCATCCTGCATCATCCTGCATCATCCTGCATAATCCTGCATCATCCTGCATCATCCTGAACCATCGTGCACCATCCTGCATCATCCTGCATCATCCTGCATCATCCTGCATCATCCTGCATCATCCTGCATCATCCTGCATCATCCTGCATCATCCTGCATCATCCTGCATCATCCTGCATCATTCCTGCATCATCCTGCATCATCCTGCATCATCGTGCATCAATCTGATACATTCTGGCCCATCCTGATTCATGCTAGCGCTTCCTGGCACATCATGAAAAAAAGGGGGGGGGGAAAGTATGAAAGAAAGAATGAAAGAGAGAGAGGAAAAAAAGTATGAAAGCAAGAAAGAAAGACAGAGAGTGAAAGAAAGAAAGAAATTGAAAGAAATTGAAATTAATAGAACGAAATAGAAATACATAGGGAAATTAATACATGAATAAATAAATACAACGCGTCCTCCTGCATCATCCTGCTCCATCCTGCATCATCCTGCACAGTCGTGCACCATCGTGCACAATCCTGCATCATCCTCCACCCATCCTGCACAATCCTGCATCATCCTGCATCATCCTGCATCATCCTGCATCATCCTGCACCCATCCTGCAAAATCCTGCATCATCCTGCATCTTCCTGCATCATCCTGCACCCATTCTGCACCATCCTGCATCATCCTGCATCATCCTGAACCAACGTGCACCATCCTGCATCATCCTGCATCATCCTGAACCATCGTGCACCATCCTGCATCATCCTGCATCAACCTGCATCATCCTGCATCATCCTGCATCATCCTGCTTCATCCTGCATCATCCTCCATCATCCTGCATCATCCTGCACCATCCTGAATCATCCTGCACCATCCTGCACCATCGTGCACCATCGTGGACCATCCTGCATCATCCTGCACCCATCCTGCACCATCATCCACCCATGCTGCACAATCCTGCATCATCCTGCACAATCCTGCATCATCCTGCATCATCCTGCATCATCCTGTATCATCCTGCATCAACCTGCATCATCCTGCATCATCCTGCATCATCCTGCATCATCCTGCACCATCCTGCATCATCCTGCATTATCCTGCACCATCGTGCATCATCCTGCACCATCCTGCACCATCCTGCATCATCCTGCATCATCCTGAACCAACGTGCACCATCCTGCATCATCCTGCATCATCCTGAACCATCGTGCACCATCCTGCATCATCCTGCATCAACCTGCATCATCCTGCATCATCCTGCATCATCCTGCTTCATCCTGCATCATCCTCCATCATCCTCCATCATCCTGCATCATCCTGCACCATCCTGCATCATCCTGCATTATTCTGCACCATCGTGCACCATCCTGCATCATCCTGCACCATCCTGCACCATCGTGCACCATCGTGCACCATCCTGCACCATCCTGCATCATCCTGCATCATCCTGAACCATCGTGCACCATCCTGCATCATCCTGCACCATCCTTCACCATCGTGCACCATCGTGCACCATCCTGCATCATCCTGCATCATCCTGAACCATCGTGCACCATCCTGCATCATCCTGCATCATCCTGAACCATCGCGCACCATCCTGCATCATCCTGCATCAACCTGCATCATCCTGCATCATCCTGCATCATCCTGCTTCATCCTGCATCATCCTCCATCATCCTGCATCATCCTGCACCATCCTGAATCATCCTGCACCATCCTGCACCATCGTGCACCATCGTGGACCATCCTGCATCATCCTGCACCCATCCTGCACCATCATCCACCCATCCTGCACAATCCTGCATCATCCTGCACAATCCTGCACCATCCTTCACCATCGTGCACCATCGTGCACCATCCTGCATCATCCTGCACCCATCCTGCACCATCATCCACCCATCCTGCACAATCCTGCATCAACCTGCATCATCCTGCATCATCCTGCATCATCCTGCATCATCCTGCATCATCCTCCATCATCCTGCATCATCCTGCACCATCCTGCATCATCCTGCATTATCCTGCACCATCGTGCACCATCCTGCATCATCCTGCACCATCCTGCACGTTCGTGCACCATCGTGCACCATCCTGCACCATCCTGCATCATCCTGCATCATCCTGAACCATCGTGCACCATCCTGAATCATCCTGCACCATCCTTCACCATCGTGCACCATCGTGCACCATCCTGCATCATCCTGCATCATCCTGAACCATCGTGCACCATCCTGCATCATCCTGCATTATCCTGAACCATCGTGCACCATCCTGCATCATCCTGCATCAACCTGCATCATCCTGCATCATCCTGCATCATCCTGCTTCATCCTGCATCATCCTCCATCATCCTGCATCATCCTGCACCATCCTGAATCATCCTGCACCATCCTGCCCCATCGTGCACCATCGTGGACCCATCCTGCATCATCCTGCACCCATCCTGCACCATCATCCACCCATCCTGCACAATCCTGCATCATCCTGCACAATCCTGCATCATCCTGCATCATCCTGCATCATCCTGTATCATCCTGCATCAACCTGCATCATCCTGCACCATCCTGCATCATCCTGTATCATCCTGCATCAACCTGCATCATCCTGCATCATCCTGCATCATCCTGCATCATCCTGCATCATCCTGCATCATCCTGCACCATCCTGCATCATCCTGCATTATCCTGCACCATCGTGCATCATCCTGCACCATCCTGCATCATCATCCACCCATCCTGCACAATCCTGCATCATCCTGCACAATCCTGCATCATCCTGCATCATCCTGCATCATCCTGCATCATCCTGCATCATCCTGCATCATCCTGCATCATCCTGCACCATCCTGCATCATCCTGCATTATCCTGCACCATTGTGCACCATCCTGCATCATCCTGCACCATCCTTCACCATCGTGCACCAGCGTGCACCATCCTGCATCATCCTGCACCCATCCTGCACCATCATCCACCCATCCTGCACAATCCTGCATCAACCTGCATCATCCTGCATCATCCTGCATCATCCTGCATCATCCTGCTTCATCCTGCATCATCCTCCATCATCCTGCATCATCCTGCACCATCCTGAATCATCCTGCACCATCGTGCACCATCGTGCACCATCCTGCACCATCCTGCATCATCCTGCATCATCCTGAACCATCGTGCACCATCCTGCATCATCCTGCATCATCTGAACCATCGTGCACCATCCTGAATCATCCTGCACCATCCTTCACCATCGTGCACCATCGTGCACCATCCTGCATCATCCTGCATCATCCTGAACCATCGTGCACCATCCTGCATCATCCTGCATTATCCTGAACCATCGTGCACCATCCTGCATCATCCTGCATCAACCTGCATCATCCTGCATCATCCTGCATCATCCTGCTTCATCCTGCATCATCCTCCATCATCCTGCATCATCCTGCACCATCCTGAATCATCCTGCACCATCCTGCCCCATCGTGCACCATCGTGGACCATCCTGCATCATCCTGCACCCATCCTGCACCATCATCCACCCATCCTGCACAATCCTGCATCATCCTGCACAATCCTGCATCATCCTGCATCATCCTGCATCATCTGTACCTTACATCCTGCATCAACCTGCATCATCCTGCACCATCCTGCATCATCCTGTATCATCCTGCATCAACCTGCATCATCCTGCTCATCCTGCATCATCCTGCATCATCCTGCATCATCCTGCATCATCCTGCACCATCCTGCATCATCCTGCATTATCCTGCACCATCGTGCATCATCCTGCTCACCATCCTGCATCATCATCCACCCATCCTGCACAATCCTGCATCATCCTGCACAATCCTGCATCATCCTGCATCATCCTGCATCATCCTGCATCATCCTGCATCATCCTGCATCATCCTGCATCATCCTGCACCATCCTGCATCATCCTGCATTATCCTGCACCATTGTGCACCATCCTGCATCATCCTGCACCATCCTTCACCATCGTGCACCATCGTGCACCATCCTGCATCATCCTGCACCCATCCTGCACCATCATCCACCCATCCTGCACAATCCTGCATCAACCTGCATCATCCTGCATCATCCTGCATCATCCTGCATCATCCTGCTTCATCCTGCATCATCCTCCATCATCCTGCATCATCCTGCACCATCCTGAATCATCCTGCACCATCCTGCACCATCGTGCACCATCGTGGACCATCCTGCATCATCCTGCACCCATCCTGCACCATCATCCACCCATCCTGCACAATCCTGCATCATCCTGCACAATCCTGCACCATCCTTCACCATCGTGCACCATCGTGCACCATCCTGCATCATCCTGCACCCATCCTGCACCATCATCCACCCATCCTGCACAATCCTGCATCAACCTGCATCATCCTGCATCATCCTGCATCATCCTGCATCATCCTGCATCATCCTCCATCATCCTGCATCATCCTGCACCATCCTGCATCATCCTGCATTATCCTGCACCATCGTGCACCATCCTGCATCATCCTGCACCATCCTGCACCATCGTGCACCATCGTGCACCATCCTGCACCATCCTGCATCATCCTGCATCATCCTGAACCATCGTGCACCATCCTGCATCAACCTGCACCATCCTTCACCATCGTGCACCATCGTGCACCATCCTGCATCATCCTGCATCATCCTGAACCATCGTGCACCATCCTGCATCATCCTGCATCATCCTGAACCATCGTGCACCATCCTGCATCATCCTGCATCAACCTGCATCATCCTGCATAATCCTGCATCATCACCTGCTTCATCCTGCATCATCCTCCATCATCCTGCATCATCCTGCACCATCCTGAATCATCCTGCACCATCCTGCACCATCGTGCACCATCGTGGACCATCCTGCATCATCCTGCACCCATCCTGCACCATCATCCACCCATCCTGCACAATCCTGCATCATCCTGCACAATCCTGCATCATCCTGCATCATCCTGCATCATCCTGCATCATCCTGCATCAACCTGCATCATCCTGCATCATCCTGCATCATCCTGCATCATCCTGCATCATCCTGCATCATCCTGCATCATCCTGCATCATCCTGCATCATCCTGCATCATCCTGCATCATCCTGCATCATCCTGCATCATCCTGCATCATCCTGCATCATCCTGCACCATCCTGCATCATCCTGCATTATCCTGCACCATCGTGCACCATCCTGCATCATCCTGCACCATCGTGCACCATCCTGCATCATCCTGCACCCATCCTGCACCATCATCCACCAATCCTGCACAATCCTGCATCAACCTGCATCATCCTGCATCATCCTGCATCATCCTGCATAATCCTGCATCATCCTGCATCATCCTGAACCATCGTGCACCATCCTGCATCATCCTGCATCATCCTGCATCATCCTGCATCATCCTGCATCATCCTGCATCATCCTGCATCATCCTGCATCATCCTGCATCATCCTGCATCATCCTGCATCATCCTGCATCATCGTGCATCAATCTGATACATTCTGGCCCATCCTGATTCATGCTAGCGCTTCCTGGCACATCATGAAAAAAAGGGGGGGGGAAAGTATGAAAGAAAGAATGAAAGAGAGAGAGGAAAGAAAGTATGAAAGCAAGAAAGAAAGACAGAGAGTGAAAGAAAGAAAGAAATTGAAAGAAATTGAAATTAATAGAACGAAATAGAAATACATAGGGAAATTAATACATGAATAAATAAATACAACGCGTCCTCCTGCATCATCCTGCTCCATCCTGCATCATCCTGCACAGTCGTGCACCATCGTGCACAATCCTGCATCATCCTCCACCCATCCTGCACAATCCTGCATCATCCTGCATCATCCTGCATCATCCTGCATCATCCTGCACCCATCCTGCAAAATCCTGCATCATCCTGCATCATCCTGCATCATCCTGCATCATCCTGCACCCATTCTGCACCATCCTGCATCATCCTGCATCATCCTGAACCAACGTTCACCATCCTGCATCATCCTGCATCATCCTGAACCATCGTGCACCATCCTGCATCATCCTGCATCAACCTGCATCATCCTGCATCATCCTGCATCATCCTGCTTCATCCTGCATCATCCTCCATCATCCTGCATCATCCTGCACCATCCTGAATCATCCTGCACCATCCTGCACCATCGTGCACCATCGTGGACCATCCTGCATCATCCTGCACCCATCCTGCACCATCATCCACCCATCCTGCACAATCCTGCATCATCCTGCATCATCCTGCATCATCCTGCATCATCCTGCATCATCCTGCATCAACCTGCATCATCCTGCATCATCCTGCATCATCCTGCATCATCCTGCATCATCCTGCATCATCCTGCATCATCCTGCATCATCCTGCATCATCCTGCATCATCCTGCATCATCCTGCATCATCCTGCATCATCCTGCATCATCCTGCATCATCCTGCACCATCCTGCATCATCCTGCATTATCCTGCACCATTGTGCACCATCCTGCATCATCCTGCACCATCCTGCACCATCGTGCACCATCGTGCACCATCCTGCATCATCCTGCACCCATCCTGCACCATCATCCACCAATCCTGCACAATCCTGCATCAACCTGCATCATCCTGCATCATCCTGCATCATCCTGCATAATCCTGCATCATCCTGCATCATCCTGAACCATCGTGCACCATCCTGCATCATCCTGCATCATCCTGCATCATCCTGCATCATCCTGCATCATCCTGCATCATCCTGCATCATCCTGCATCATCCTGCATCATCCTGCATCATCCTGCATCATCCTGCATCATCGTGCATCAATCTGATACATTCTGGCCCATCCTGATTCATGCTAGCGCTTCCTGGCACATCATGAAAAAAAGGGGGGGGGGAAAGTATGAAAGAAAGAATGAAAGAGAGAGAGGGAAAGAAAGTATGAAAGCAAGAAAGAAAGACAGAGAGTGAAAGAAAGAAAGAAATTGAAAGAAATTGAAATTAATAGAACGAAATAGAAATACATAGGGAAATTAATACATGAATAAATAAATACAACGCGTCCTCCTGCATCATCCTGCTCCATCCTGCATCATCCTGCACAGTCGTGCACCATCGTGCACAATCCTGCATCATCCTCCACCCATCCTGCACAATCCTGCATCATCCTGCATCATCCTGCATCATCCTGCACCCATTCTGCACCATCCTGCATCATCCTGCATCATCCTGAACCAACGTTCACCGTCCTGCATCATCCTGCATCATCCTGAACCATCGTGCACCATCCTGCATCATCCTGCATCAACCTGCATCATCCTGCATCATCCTGCATCATCCTGCTTCATCCTGCATCATCCTCCATCATCCTGCATCATCCTGCACCATCCTGAATCATCCTGCACCATCCTGCACCATCGTGCACCATCGTGGACCATCCTGCATCATCCTGCACCCATCCTGCACCATCATCCACCCATCCTGCACAATCCTGCATCATCCTGCACAATCCTGCATCATCCTGCATCATCCTGCATCATCCTGTATCATCCTGCATCAACCTGCATCATCCTGCATCATCCTGCATCATCCTGCATCATCCTGCACCATCCTGCATCATCCTGCATTATCCTGCACCATCGTGCATCATCCTGCACCATCCTGCATCATCCTGCATTATCCTGCACCATCGTGCACCATCCTGCATCATCCTGCACCATCCTGCACCATCGTGCACCATCGTGCACCATCCTGCATCATCCTGCACCCATCCTGCACCATCATCCACCCATCCTGCACAATCCTGCATCAACCTGCATCATCCTGCATCATCCTGCATCATCCTGCATCATCCTCCATCATCCTCCATCATCCTGCATCATCCTGCACCATCCTGAATCATCCTGCACCATCCTGCACCATCGTGCACCATCGTGGACCATCCTGCATCATCCTGCACCCATCCTGCACCATCATCCACCCATCCTGCACAATCCTGCATCATCCTGCACAATCCTGCATCATCCTGCATCATCCTGCATCATCCTGTATCATCCTGCATCAACCTGCATCATCCTGCATCATCCTGCATCATCCTGCATCATCCTGCACCATCCTGCATCATCCTGCATTATCCTGCACCATCGTGCATCATCCTGCACCATCCTGCATCATCCTGCATTATCCTGCACCATCGTGCACCATCCTGCATCATCCTGCACCATCCTGCACCATCGTGCACCATCGTGCACCATCCTGCATCATCCTGCACCCATCCTGCACCATCATCCACTCATCCTGCACAATCCTGCATCAACCTGCATCATCCTGCATCATCCTGCATCATCCTCCATCATCCTGCATCATCCTGCACCATCCTGCATCATCCTGCATTATCCTGCACCATCGTGCACCATCCTGCATCATCCTGCACCATCCTGCACCATCGTGCACCATCGTGCACCATCCTGCACCATCCTGCATCATCCTGCATCATCCTGAACCATCGTGCACCATCCTGCATCATCCTGCACCATCCTTCACCATCGTGCACCATCGTGCACCATCCTGCATCATCCTGCATCATCCTGAACCATCGTGCACCATCCTGCATCATCCTGCATCATCCTGAACCATCGTGCACCATCCTGCATCATCCTGCATCAACCTGCATCATCCTGCATCATCCTGCATCATCCTGCTTCATCCTGCATCATCCTCCATCATCCTGCATCATCCTGCACCATCCTGAATCATCCTGCACCATCCTGCACCATCGTGCACCATCGTGGACCATCCTGCATCATCCTGCACCCATCCTGCACCATCATCCACCCATCCTGCACAATCCTGCATCATCCTGCACAATCCTGCACCATCCTTCACCATCGTGCACCATCGTGCACCATCCTGCATCATCCTGCACCCATCCTGCACCATCATCCACCCATCCTGCACAATCCTGCATCAACCTGCATCATCCTGCATCATCCTGCATCATCCTGCATCATCCTGCATCATCCTCCATCATCCTGCATCATCCTGCACCATCCTGCATCATCCTGCATTATCCTGCACCATCGTGCACCATCCTGCATCATCCTGCACCATCCTGCACCATCGTGCACCATCGTGCACCATCCTGCACCATCCTGCATCATCCTGCATCATCCTGAACCATCGTGCACCATCCTGCATCATCCTGCACCATCCTGAACCATCGTGCACCATCGTGCACCATCCTGCATCATCCTGCATCATCCTGAACCATCGTGCACCATCCTGCATCATCCTGCATCATCCTGAACCATCGTGCACCATCCTGCATCATCCTGCATCAACCTGCATCATCCTGCATCATCCTGCATCATCCTGCTTCATCCTGCATCATCCTGCATCATCCTGCATCATCCTGCACCATCCTGCATCATCCTGCATTATCCTGCACCATCGTGCACCATCCTGCATCATCCTGCACCATCCTGCACCATCGTGCACCATCGTGCACCATCCTGCATCATCCTGCACCCATCCTGCACCATCATCCACCAATCCTGCACAATCCTGCATCATCCTGCATCATCCTGCATCATCCTGCATCATCCTGCATAATCCTGCATCATCCTGCATCATCCTGAACCATCGTGCACCATCCTGCATCATCCTGCATCATCCTGCATCATCCTGCATCATCCTGCATCATCCTGCATCATCCTGAATCATCCTGCATCATCCTGCATCAATCTGATACATTCTGGCCCATCCTGATTCATGCTAGCGCTTCCTGGCACATCATGAAAAAAGGGGGGGGGGAAGTATGAAAGAAAGAATGAAAGAGAGAGAGGAAAGAAAGTATGAAAGCAAGAAAGAAAGACAGAGAGTGAAAGAAAGAAAGAAATTGAAAGAAATTGAAATTAATAGAACGAAATAGAAATACATAGGGAAATTAATACATGAATAAATAAATACAACGCGTCCTCCTGCATCATCCTGCTCCATCCTGCATCATCCTGCACAGTCGTGCACCATCGTGCACAATCCTGCATCATCCTCCACCCATCCTGCACAATCCTGCATCATCCTGCATCATCCTGCATCATCCTGCATCATCCTGCACCCATCCTGCAAAATCCTGCATCATCCTGCATCATCCTGCATCATCCTGCATCATCCTGCACCCATTCTGCACCATCCTGCATCATCCTGCATCATCCTGAACCAACGTGCACCATCCTGCATCATCCTGCATCATCCTGAACCATCGTGCACCATCCTGCATCATCCTGCATCAACCTGCATCATCCTGCATCATCCTGCATCATCCTGCTTCATCCTGCATCATCCTCCATCATCCTGCATCATCCTGCACCATCCTGAATCATCCTGCACCATCCTGCACCATCGTGCACCATCGTGGACCATCCTGCATCATCCTGCACCCATCCTGCACCATCATCCACCCATCCTGCACAATCCTGCATCATCCTGCACAATCCTGCATCATCCTGCAACATCCTGCATCATCCTGTATCATCCTGCATCATCCTGCATCATCCTGCATCATCCTGCACCATCCTGCATCATCCTGCATCATCCTGCACCATCGTGCATCATCCTGCACCATCCTGCATCATCATCCACCCATCCTGCACAATCCTGCATCATCCTGCACAATCCTGCATCATCCTGCATCATCCTGTATCATCCTGCATCAATCTGCATCATCCTGCATCATCCTGCATCATCCTGCATCATCCTGCATCATCCTGCATCATCCTGCATCATCCTGCATCATCCTGCACCATCCTGCATCATCCTGCATTATCCTGCACCATTGTGCACCATCCTGCATCATCCTGCACCATCCTTCACCATCGTGCACCATCGTGCACCATCCTGCATCATCCTGCACCCATCCTGCACCATCATCCACCCATCCTGCACAATCCTGCATCAACCTGCATCATCCTGCATCATCCTGCATCATCCTGCATCATCCTCCATCATCCTGCATCATCGTGCACCATCCTGCATCATCCTGCATTATCCTGCACCATCGTGCACCATCCTGCATCATCCTGCACCATCCTGCACCATCGTGCACCATCGTGCACCATCCTGCACCATCCTGCATCATCCTGAACCATCGTGCACCATCCTGCATCATCCTGCACCATCCTTCACCATCGTGCACCATCGTGCACCATCCTGCATCATCCTGCATCATCCTGAACCATCGTGCACCATCCTGCATCATCCTGCATCATCCTGAACCATCGTGCACCATCCTGCATCATCCTGCATCAACCTGCATCATCCTGCATCATCCTGCATCATCCTGCTTCATCCTGCATCATCCTCCATCATCCTGCATCATCCTGCACCATCCTGAATCATCCTGCACCATCCTGCACCATCGTGCACCATCGTGGACCATCCTGCATCATCCTGCACCCATCCTGCACCATCATCCACCCATCCTGCACAATCCTGCATCATCCTGCACAATCCTGCACCATCCTTCACCATCGTGCACCATCGTGCACCATCCTGCATCATCCTGCACCCATCCTGCACCATCATCCACCCATCCTGCACAATCCTGCATCAACCTGCATCATCCTGCATCATCCTGCATCATCCTGCATCATCCTGCATCATCCTCCATCATCCTGCATCATCCTGCACCATCCTGCATCATCCTGCATTATCCTGCACCATCGTGCACCATCCTGCATCATCCTGCACCATCCTGCACCATCGTGCACCATCGTGCACCATCCTGCACCATCCTGCATCATCCTGCATCATCCTGAACCATCGTGCACCATCCTGCATCAACCTGCACCATCCTTCACCATCGTGCACCATCGTGCACCATCCTGCATCATCCTGCATCATCCTGAACCATCGTGCACCATCCTGCATCATCCTGCATCATCCTGAACCATCGTGCACCATCCTGCATCATCCTGCATCAACCTGGATCATCCTGCATCATCCTGCATCATCCTGCATCATCCTCCATCATCCTGCATCATCCTGCACCATCCTGAATCATCCTGCACCATCCTGCACCATCGTGCACCATCGTGGACCATCCTGCATCATCCTGCACCCATCCTGCACCATCATCCACCCATCCTGCACAATCCCGCATCATCCTGCACAATCCTGCATCATCCTGCATCATCCTGCATCATCCTGTATCATCCTGCATCAACCTGCATCATCCTGCATCATCCTGCATCATCCTGCATCATCCTGCATCATCCTGCATCATCCTGCATCATCCTGCATCATCCTGCATCATCCTGCATCATCCTGCATCATCCTGCATCATCCTGCATCATCCTGCATCATCCTGCATCATCCTGCACCATCCTGCATCATCCTGCATTATCCTGCACCATCGTGCACCATCCTGCATCATCCTGCACCATCGTGCACCATCCTGCATCATCCTGCACCCATCCTGCACCATCATCCACCAATCCTGCACAATCCTGCATCAACCTGCATCATCCTGCATCATCCTGCATCATCCTGCATAATCCTGCATCATCCTGCATCATCCTGAACCATCGTGCACCATCCTGCATCATCCTGCATCATCCTGCATCATCCTGCATCATCCTGCATCATCCTGCATCATCCTGCATCATCCTGCATCATCCTGCATCATCCTGCATCATCCTGCATCATCCTGCATCATCCTGCATCAATCTGATACATTCTGGCCCATCCTGATTCATGCTAGCGCTTCCTGGCACATCATGAAAAAAGGGGGGGGAAAGTATGAAAGAAAGAATGAAAGAGAGAGAGGAAAGAAAGTATGAAAGCAAGAAAGAAAGACAGAGAGTGAAAGAAAGAAAGAAATTGAAAGAAATTGAAATTAATAGAACGAAATAGAAATACATAGGGAAATTAATACATGAATAAATAAATACAACGCGTCCTCCTGCATCATCCTGCTCCATCCTGCATCATCCTGCACAGTCGTGCACCATCGTGCACAATCCTGCATCATCCTCCACCCATCCTGCACAATCCTGCATCATCCTGCATCATCCTGCATCATCCTGCATCATCCTGCACCCATCCTGCAAAATCCTGCATCATCCTGCATCATCCTGCATCATCCTGCACCCATTCTGCACCATCCTGCATCATCCTGCATCATCCTGAACCAACGTTCACCATCCTGCATCATCCTGCATCATCCTGAACCATCGTGCACCATCCTGCATCATCCTGCATCAACCTGCATCATCCTGCATCATCCTGCATCATCCTGCTTCATCCTGCATCATCCTCCATCATCCTGCATCATCCTGCACCATCCTGAATCATCCTGCACCATCCTGCACCATCGTGCACCATCGTGGACCATCCTGCATCATCCTGCACCCATCCTGCACCATCATCCACCCATCCTGCACAATCCTGCATCATCCTGCACAATCCTGCATCATCCTGCATCATCCTGCATCATCCTGTATCATCCTGCATCAACCTGCATCATCCTGCATCATCCTGCATCATCCTGCATCATCCTGCACCATCCTGCATCATCCTGCATTATCCTGCACCATCGTGCATCATCCTGCACCATCCTGCATTATCCTGCACCATCGTGCACCATCCTGCATCATCCTGCACCATCCTGCACCATCGTGCACCATCGTGCACCATCCTGCATCATCCTGCACCCATCCTGCACCATCATCCACCCATCCTGCACAATCCTGCATCAACCTGCATCATCCTGCATCATCCTGCATCATCCTGCATCATCCTGCATCATCCTCCATCATCCTGCATCATCCTGCACCATCCTGCATCATCCTGCATTATCCTGCACCATCGTGCACCGTCCTGCATCATCCTGCACCATCCTGCACGTTCCTGCACCATCGTGCACCATCCTGCACCATCCTGCATCATCCTGCATCATCCTGAACCATCGTGCACCATCCTGCATCATCCTGCACCATCCTTCACCATCGTGCACCATCGTGCACCATCCTGCATCATCCTGCATCATCCTGAACCATCGTGCACCATCCTGCATCATCCTGCATCATCCTGCATCATCCTGCATCATCCTGCATCATCCTGCATCATCCTGCATCATCCTGCATCATCCTGCATCATCCTGCATCATCCTGCATCATCCTGCATCATCCTGCACCATCCTGCATCATCCTGCATTATCCTGCACCATCGTGCACCATCCTGCATCATCCTGCACCATCGTGCACCATCCTGCATCATCCTGCACCCATCCTGCACCATCATCCACCAATCCTGCACAATCCTGCATCAACCTGCATCATCCTGCATCATCCTGCATCATCCTGCATAATCCTGCATCATCCTGCATCATCCTGAACCATCGTGCACCATCCTGCATCATCCTGCATCATCCTGCATCATCCTGCATCATCCTGCATCATCCTGCATCATCCTGCATCATCCTGCATCATCCTGCATCATCCTGCATCATCCTGCATCATCCTGCATCATCCTGCATCAATCTGATACATTCTGGCCCATCCTGATTCATGCTAGCGCTTCCTGGCACATCATGAAAAAAGGGGGGGGAAAGTATGAAAGAAAGAATGAAAGAGAGAGAGGAAAGAAAGTATGAAAGCAAGAAAGAAAGACAGAGAGTGAAAGAAAGAAAGAAATTGAAAGAAATTGAAATTAATAGAACGAAATAGAAATACATAGGGAAATTAATACATGAATAAATAAATACAACGCGTCCTCCTGCATCATCCTGCTCCATCCTGCATCATCCTGCACAGTCGTGCACCATCGTGCACAATCCTGCATCATCCTCCACCCATCCTGCACAATCCTGCATCATCCTGCATCATCCTGCATCATCCTGCATCATCCTGCACCCATCCTGCAAAATCCTGCATCATCCTGCATCATCCTGCATCATCCTGCACCCATTCTGCACCATCCTGCATCATCCTGCATCATCCTGAACCAACGTTCACCATCCTGCATCATCCTGCATCATCCTGAACCATCGTGCACCATCCTGCATCATCCTGCATCAACCTGCATCATCCTGCATCATCCTGCATCATCCTGCTTCATCCTGCATCATCCTCCATCATCCTGCATCATCCTGCACCATCCTGAATCATCCTGCACCATCCTGCACCATCGTGCACCATCGTGGACCATCCTGCATCATCCTGCACCCATCCTGCACCATCATCCACCCATCCTGCACAATCCTGCATCATCCTGCACAATCCTGCATCATCCTGCATCATCCTGCATCATCCTGTATCATCCTGCATCAACCTGCATCATCCTGCATCATCCTGCATCATCCTGCATCATCCTGCACCATCCTGCATCATCCTGCATTATCCTGCACCATCGTGCATCATCCTGCACCATCCTGCATTATCCTGCACCATCGTGCACCATCCTGCATCATCCTGCACCATCCTGCACCATCGTGCACCATCGTGCACCATCCTGCATCATCCTGCACCCATCCTGCACCATCATCCACCCATCCTGCACAATCCTGCATCAACCTGCATCATCCTGCATCATCCTGCATCATCCTGCATCATCCTGCATCATCCTCCATCATCCTGCATCATCCTGCACCATCCTGCATCATCCTGCATTATCCTGCACCATCGTGCACCGTCCTGCATCATCCTGCACCATCCTGCACGTTCCTGCACCATCGTGCACCATCCTGCACCATCCTGCATCATCCTGCATCATCCTGAACCATCGTGCACCATCCTGCATCATCCTGCACCATCCTTCACCATCGTGCACCATCGTGCACCATCCTGCATCATCCTGCATCATCCTGAACCATCGTGCACCATCCTGCATCATCCTGCATCATCCTGAACCATCGTGCACCATCCTGCATCATCCTGCATCAACCTGCATCATCCTGCATCATCCTGCATCATCCTGCTTCATCCTGCATCATCCTCCATCATCCTGCATCATCCTGCACCATCCTGAATCATCCTGCACCATCCTGCACCATCGTGCACCATCGTGGACCATCCTGCATCATCCTGTACCCATCCTGCACCATCATCCACCCATCCTGCACAATCCTGCATCATCCTGCACAATCCTGCATCATCCTGCATCATCCTGCATCATCCTGTATCATCCTGCATCAACCTGCATCATCCTGCATCATCCTGCATCATCCTGCATCATCCTGCATCATCCTGCATCATCCTGCATCATCCTGCATCATCCTGCATCATCCTGCATCATCCTGCACCATCCTGCATCATCCTGCACCATCCTGCACCATCCTGCATCATCCTGCATCATCCTGAACCAACGTGCACCATCCTGCATCATCCTGCATCATCCTGAACCATCGTGCACCATCCTGCATCATCCTGCATCAACCTGCATCATCCTGCATCATCCTGCATCATCCTGCTTCATCCTGCATCATCCTGCATCATCCTCCATCATCCTGCATCATCCTGCACCATCCTGCATCATCCTGCATTATTCTGCACCATCGTGCACCATCCTGCATCATCCTGCACCATCCTGCACCATCGTGCACCATCGTGCACCATCCTGCACCATCCTGCATCATCCTGCATCATCCTGAACCATCGTGCACCATCCTGCATCATCCTGCACCATCCTTCACCATCGTGCACCATCGTGCACCATCCTGCATCATCCTGCATCATCCTGAACCATCGTGCACCATCCTGCATCATCCTGCATCATCCTGAACCATCGTGCACCATCCTGCATCATCCTGCATCAACCTGCATCATCCTGCATCATCCTGCATCATCCTGCTTCATCCTGCATCATCCTCCATCATCCTGCATCATCCTGCACCATCCTGAATCATCCTGCACCATCCTGCACCATCGTGCACCATCGTGGACCATCCTGCATCATCCTGCACCCATCCTGCACCATCATCCACCCATCCTGCACAATCCTGCATCATCCTGCACAATCCTGCACCATCCTTCACCATCGTGCACCATCGTGCACCATCCTGCATCATCCTGCACCCATCCTGCACCATCATCCACCCATCCTGCACAATCCTGCATCAACCTGCATCATCCTGCATCATCCTGCATCATCCTGCATCATCCTGCATCATCCTCCATCATCCTGCAACATCCTGCACCATCCTGCATCATCCTGCATTATCCTGCACCATCGTGCACCATCCTGCATCATCCTGCACCATCCTGCACGTTCGTGCACCATCGTGCACCATCCTGCACCATCCTGCATCATCCTGCATCATCCTGAACCATCGTGCACCATCCTGCATCATCCTGCACCATCGTGCACCATCGTGCACCATCCTGCATCATCCTGCATCATCCTGAACCATCGTGCACCATCCTGCATCATCCTGCATCATCCTGAACCATCGTGCACCATCCTGCATCATCCTGCATCAACCTGCATCATCCTGCATCATCCTGCTTCATCCTGCATCATCCTCCATCATCCTGCATCATCCTGCACCATCCTGAATCATCCTGCACCATCCTGCACCATCGTGCACCATCGTGGACCATCCTGCATCATCCTGCACCCATCCTGCACCATCATCCACCCATCCTGCACAATCCTGCATCATCCTGCACAATCCTGCATCATCCTGCATCATCCTGCATCATCCTGCATCATCCTGCATCAACCTGCATCATCCTGCATCATCCTGCATCATCCTGCATCATCCTGCATCATCCTGCATCATCCTGCATCATCCTGCATCATCCTGCATCATCCTGCATCATCCTGCACCATCCTGCATCATCCTGCATTATCCTGCACCATCCTGCACCATCCTGCATCATCCTGCACCATCCTGAACCATCGTGCACCATCGTGCACCATCCTGCATCATCCTGCACCCATCCAGCACCATCATCCACCAATCCTGCACAATCCTGCATCAACCTGCATCATCCTGCATCATCCTGCATCATCCTGCATAATCCTGCATCATCCTGCATCATCCTGAACCATCGTGCACCATCCTGCATCATCCTGCATCATCCTGCATCATCCTGCATCATCCTGCATCATCCTGCATCATCCTGCATCATCCTGCATCATCCTGCATCATCCTGCATCAATCTGATACATTCTGGCCCATCCTGATTCATGCTAGCGCTTCCTGGCACATCATGAAAAAAGGGGGGGGGGGAAAGTATGAAAGAAAGAATGAAAGAGAGAGAGGAAAGAAAGTATGAAAGCAAGAAAGAAAGACAGAGAGTGAAAGAAAGAAAGAAATTGAAAGAAATTGAAATTAATAGAACGAAATAGAAATACATAGGGAAATTAATACATGAATAAATAAATACAACGCGTCCTCCTGCATCATCCTGCTCCATCCTGCATCATCCTGCACAGTCGTGCACCATCGTGCACAATCCTGCATCATCCTCCACCCATCCTGCACAATCCTGCATCATCCTGCATCATCCTGCATCATCCTGCATCATCCTGCACCCATCCTGCAAAATCCTGCATCATCCTGCATCATCCTGCATCATCCTGCATCATCCTGCACCCATTCTGCACCATCCTGCATCATCCTGCATCATCCTGAACCAACGTGCACCATCCTGCATCATCCTGCATCATCCTGAACCATCGTGCACCATCCTGCATCATCCTGCATCAACCTGCATCATCCTGCATCATCCTGCATCATCCTGCTTCATCCTGCATCATCCTGCATCATCCTGCATCATCCTGCACCATCCTGAATCATCCTGCACCATCCTGCACCATCGTGCACCATCGTGGACCATCCTGCATCATCCTGCACCCATCCTGCACCATCATCCACCCATGCTGCACAATCCTGCATCATCCTGCACAATCCTGCATCATCCTGCATCATCCTGCATCATCCTGTATCATCCTGCATCAACCTGCATCATCCTGCATCATCCTGCATCATCCTGCATCATCCTGCACCATCCTGCATCATCCTGCATTATCCTGCACCATCGTGCATCATCCTGCACCATCCTGCACCATCCTGCATCATCCTGCATCATCCTGAACCAACGTGCACCATCCTGCATCATCCTGCATCATCCTGAACCATCGTGCACCATCCTGCATCATCCTGCATCAACCTGCATCATCCTGCATCATCCTGCATCATCCTGCTTCATCCTGCATCATCCTCCATCATCCTGCATCATCCTGCACCATCCTGAATCATCCTGCACCATCGTGCACCATCGTGGCCCATCCTGCATCATCCTGCACCCATCCTGCACCATCATCCACCCATGCTGCACAATCCTGCATCATCCTGCACAATCCTGCATCATCCTGCATCATCCTGCATCATCCTGTATCATCCTGCATCAACCTGCATCATCCTGCATCATCCTGCATCATCCTGCATCATCCTGCATCATCCTGCACCCATCCTGCACCATCATCCACCCATCCTGCACAATCCTGCATCAACCTGCATCATCCTGCATCATCCTGCATCATCCTGCATCATCCTCCATCATCCTCCATCATCCTGCATCATCCTGCACCATCCTGCATCATCCTGCATTATCCTGCACCATCGTGCACCATCCTGCATCATCCTGCACCATCCTGCACCATCGTGCACCATCGTGCACCATCCTGCACCATCCTGCATCATCCTGCATCATCCTACATCAATCTGATACATTCTGGCCCATCCTGATTAATGCTAGCGCTTCCTGGCACATCATGAAAAAAAGGGGGGGAAAGTATGAAAGAAAGAATGAAAGAGAGAGAGGAAAGAAAGTATGAAAGCAAGAAAGAAAGACAGAGAGTGAAAGAAAGAAAGAAATTGAAAGAATTTGAAATAAATAGAACGAAATAGAAATACATAGGGAAATTAATACATGAATAAATAAATACAACGCGTCCTCCTGCATCATCCTGCACCATCCTGCATCATCCTGCACCATCCTGCATCATTCTGCATCATCCTGCATCATCCTGCATCATCCTGCATCATCCTGCATCATCCTGCATTATCCTGCATCATCCTTCATCATCCTGCACCATCCTGCATCATCCTGCATTATCCTGCACCATCGTGCACCATCCTGCATCATCCTGCACCATCCTGCACCATCGTGCACCATCGTGCACCATCCTGAACCATCGTGCACCATCCTGCATCATCCTCCATCATCCTGCATCATGCTGCATCATCCTGTATCATCCTGCATCATCCTGCATCATCCTGCATCATCCTCCATCATCCTCCATCATCCTGCATCATCCTGCACCATCCTGCATCATCCTGCATTATCCTGCACCATCGTGCACCATCCTGCATCATTCTGCACCATCGTGCACCATCGTGCACCCTCCTGCATCATCCTGCACCCATCCTGCACCATCATCCACCCATCCTGCACAATCCTGCATCATCCTGCACAATCCTGCATCATCCTGCATCATCCTGCATCATCCGGTATCATCCTGCATCAACCTGCATCATCCTGCATCATCCTGCATCATCCTGCATCATCCTGCATCATCCTGCATCATCCTGCTTTCTCCTGCACCATCGTGCACCATCCTGCATCATCCTGCACCATCCTGCACCATCGTGCACCATCGTGCACCATCCTGCATCATCCTGCACCCATCCTGCACCATCATCCACCCATCCTGCACAATCCTGCATCATCCTGCACAATCCTGCATCATCCTGCATCATCCTGCATCATCCTGCACAATCCTGCATCATTCTGCACAATCCTGCACCATCCTGCATCATCCTGCACCCTCATCCACCCATCCTTCACAATCCTGCATCATCCTGCACAATCCTGCACCATCCTGCATCATCCTGCATCATCATGCATCAATCTGATACATTCTGGCCCATCCTGATTCATGCTAGCGCTTCCTGGCACATCATGAAAAAAAAGGGGGGGAAAGTATGAAAGAAAGAATGAAAGAGAGAGAGGAAAGAAATTATGAAAGCAAGAAAGAAAGACATAGAGTGAAAGAAAGAAAGAAATTGAAATAAATAGAACGAAATAGAAATACATAGGGAAATTAATACATGAATAAATAAATACAACGCGTCCTCCTGCATCATCCTGCACCATCCTGCATCAACCTGCACCATCCTGCATCATTCTGCATCATCCTGCATCATCCTGCACAGTCGTGCACCATCGTGCACCATCCTGCATCATCCTACACCCATCCTGCACAATCCTGCATCATCCTGCATCATCCTGCATCATCGTGCACCCATCCTGCAAAATCCTGCATCATCCTGCATCATCCTACATCAATCTGATACATTCTGGCCCATCCTGATTAATGCTAGCGCTTCCTGGCACATCATGAAAAAAAGGGGGGGAAAGTATGAAAGAAAGAATGAAAGAGAGAGAGGAAAGAAAGTATGAAAGCAAGAAAGAAAGACAGAGAGTGAAAGAAAGAAAGAAATTGAAAGAAATTGAAATAAATAGAACGAAATAGAAATACATAGGGAAATTAATACATGAATAAATAAATACAACGCGTCCTCCTGCATCATCCTGCACCATCCTGCATCATCCTGCACCATCCTGCATCATTCTGCATCATCATGCATCATCATGCATCATCCTGCATCATCCTGCACAGTCGTGCACCATCCTGCATCATCCCCCACCCATCCTGCACAATCCTGCATCATCCTGCATCATCCTGCATCATCCTGCATCATCCTGCACCCATCCTGCACAATCCTGCATCATCCTGCATCATCCTGCATCATCCTGCATCATCCTGCATCATCCTGCATCATCCTGCACCCATTCTCCACCATCCTGCATCATCCTGCATCATCCTGCATCATCCTGCATCATCCTGCACTATCCTGCACCATCGTGCACCATCGTGCACCATCCTGCACCATCCTGCATCATCCTGCATCATCCTGAACCATCGTGCACCATCCTGCATCATCCTGCATCATCCTGCATCATCCTGCATCATCCTGTATCATCCTGCATCAATCTGCATCATCCTGCATCATCGAGCATCATCCTACATCATCCTGCATCATCCTGCATCATCCTTCATCATCCTGCATCATCCTGCATCATCCTGCACCATTCTGCATCATCCTGCATTATCCTGCACCATCGTGCACCATACTTCACAATCCTGCATCATCCTGCACAATCCTGCACCATCCTGCATCATCCTGCATCATCATGCATCAATCTGATACATTCTGGCCCATCCTGATTCATGCTAGCGCTTCCTGGCACATCATGAAAAAAAAGGGGGGGAAAGTATGAAAGAAAGAATGAAAGAGAGAGAGGAAAGAAATTATGAAAGCAAGAAAGAAAGACATAGAGTGAAAGAAAGAAATAAATTGAAATAAATAGAACGAAATAGAAATACATAGGGAAATTAATACATGAATAAATAAATACAACGCGTCCTCCTGCATCATCCTGCACCATCCTGCATCATCCTGCACCATCCTGCATCATTCTGCATCATCCTGCATCATCCTGCACAGTCGTGCACCATCGTGCACCATCCTGCATCATCCTACACCCATCCTGCACAATCCTGCATCATCCTGCATCATCCTGCATCATCCTGCACCCATCCTGCAAAATCCTGCATCATCCTGCATCATCCTACATCAATCTGATACATTCTGGCCCATCCTGATTAATGCTAGCGCTTCCTGGCACATCATGATAAAAAGGGGGGGAAAGTATGAAAGAAAGAATGAAAGAGAGAGAGGAAAGAAAGTATGAAAGCAAGAAAGAAAGACAGAGAGTGAAAGAAAGAAAGAAATTGAAAGAAATTGAAATAAATAGAACGAAATAGAAATACATAGGGAAATTAATACATGAATAAATAAATACAACGCGTCCTCCTGCATCATCCTGCACCATCCTGCATCATTCTGCATCATCATGCATCATCATGCATCATCCTGCATCATCCTGCACAGTCGTGCACCATCCTGCATCATCCCCCACCCATCCTGCACAATCCTGCATCATCCTGCATCATCCTGCATCATCCTGCATCATCCTGCACCCATCCTGCACAATCCTGCATCATCCTGCATCATCCTGCATCATCCTGCATCATCCTGCACCCATTCTCCACCATCCTGCATCATCCTGCATCATCCTGCATCATCCTGCATCATCCTGCACCATCCTGCACCATCGTGCACCATCCTGCACCATCCTGCATCATCCTGCATCATCCTGAACCATCGTGCACCATCCTGCATCATCCTCAATCATCCTGTATCATCCTGCATCAATCTGCATCATCCTGCATCATCGAGCATCATCCTACATCATCCTGCATCATCCTGCATCATCCTTCATCATCCTGCATCATCCTGCATCATCCTGCACCATTCTGCATCATCCTGCATTATCCTGCACCATCGTGCACCATCCTGCATCATCCTGCACCATCGTGCACCATCGTGCACCATCCTGCATCATCCTGCACCATCATCCACCCATCCTGCACAATCCTGCATCATCCTGCACAATGCTGCATCATCCTGCATCATCCTGCATCATCCTGCATCATCCTGCATCATCCTGCACCCATTCTGCACCATCCTGCATCATCTTGCATCATCCTGCATCATCCTGCATCATACTGCATCATGCTGCATCATCCTGCATCATCCTGCATCATCCTGCATCATCCTGCATCATCCTGCACCATCCTACACCATCCTGCATCATCCTGCATCATCCTACATCAATCTGATACATTCTGGCCCATCCTGATTAATGCTAGCGCTTCCTGGCACATCATGATAAAAAGGGGGGGAAAGTATGAAAGAAAGAATGAAAGAGAGAGAGGAAAGAAAGTATGAAAGCAAGAAAGAAAGACAGAGAGTGAAAGAAAGAAAGAAATTGAAAGAAATTGAAATAAATAGAACGAAATAGAAATACATAGGGAAATTAATACATGAATAAATAAATACAACGCGTCCTCCTGCATCATCCTGCACCATCCTGCATCATTCTGCATCATCATGCATCATCATGCATCATCCTGCATCATCCTGCACAGTCGTGCACCATCCTGCATCATCCCCCACCCATCCTGCACAATCCTGCATCATCCTGCATCATCCTGCATCATCCTGCATCATCCTGCACCCATCCTGCACAATCCTGCATCATCCTGCATCATCCTGCATCATCCTGCATCATCCTGCATCATCCTGCACCCATTCTCCACCATCCTGCATCATCCTGCATCATCCTGCATCATCCTGCATCATCCTGCACCATCCTGCACCATCGTGCACCATCGTGCACCATCCTGCACCATCCTGCATCATCCTGCATCATCCTGAACCATCGTGCACCATCCTGCATCATCCTGCATCATCCTGCATCATCCTCAATCATCCTGTATCATCCTGCATCAATCTGCATCATCCTGCATCATCGAGCATCATCCTACATCATCCTGCATCATCCTGCATCATCCTTCATCATCCTGCATCATCCTGCATCATCCTGCACCATTCTGCATCATCCTGCATTATCCTGCACCATCGTGCACCATCCTGCATCATCCTGCACCATCGTGCACCATCGTGCACCATCCTGCATCATCCTGCACCATCATCCACCCATCCTGCACAATCCTGCATCATCCTGCACAATGCTGCATCATCCTGCATCATCCTGCATCATCCTGCATCATCCTGCATCATCCTGCACCCATTCTGCACCATCCTGCATCATCTTGCATCATCCTGCATCATCCTGCATCATACTGCATCATGCTGCATCATCCTGCATCATCCTGCATCATCCTGCATCATCCTGCATCATCCTGCACCATCCTACACCATCCTGCATCATCCTGCATCATCCTACATCAATCTGATACATTCTGGCCCATCCTGATTAATGCTAGCGCTTCCAGGCACATCATGAAAAAAAGGGGGGGAAAGTATGAAAGAAAGAATGAAAGAGAGAGAGGAAAGAAAGTATGAAAGCAAGAAAGAAAGACGGAGAGTGAAAGAAAGAAAGAAATTGAATGAAATTGAAATAAATAGAACGAAATAGAAATACATAGGGAAATTAATACATGAATAAATAAATACAACGCGTCCTCCTGCATCATCCTGCACCATCCTGCATCATCCTGCACCATCCTGCATCATTCTGCATCATCATGCATCATCATGCATCATCCTGCATCATCCTGCACAGTCGTGCATCATCCTGCATCATCGTGCATCATCCTGCATCATCGTGCATCATCCTGCATCAACCTGCATCATCCTGTATCATCATGCATCATCCTGCATCATCCTGCATCATCCTGCATCATCCTGCATCATCCTGCATCATCCTGCACCATCCTGCATCATCCTGCATCATCCTGCACCATCCTGCACCATCCTGCACCATCCTGCACCATCCTGCATCATCCTGCACCATCGTGCACCATCTTGCACCATCCTGCATCATCCTCCACCCATCCTGCCTCATCCTGCATCATCGTGCATCATCCTGCATCATCGTGCATCATCCTGCATCATCCTGTATCATCCTGCATCATCCTGCATCATCCTGCATCATCCTGCACCATCCTGCACCATCCTGCATCATCCTGCATCATCCTGCACCATCCTGCATCATCCTGCGTCATCCTGCACCATCGTGCACCATCCTGCATCATCCTCCACCCATCCTGCACAATCCTGCATCATCCTGCATCATCTTGCATCATCCTGCATCATCCTGCATCATCCTGCATTATCCTGCATCATCCTGCATCATCCTGCATCATTCTGCATCATCCTGCATCATCGTACATCATCCTACTGGTGATGGTATTAATGCAAAACAATATTGATGTTGATGACAGTGCTAATAATAGCAATAAAAATTGCAACAATGACTACCTAATTGTTTTTAAATCACCTAACGTTAGTTTTCAAACTTTGTACAATTATTTTAATTTCCATAATTTATAATTGAAGTGAATATTAATCTAGATATTCAGAATCAGCTGATCAGGTTGGAGTCTGGCAGGGTACAGCCTACTTTTAGTTGAGCAATACTGTAAAATTATCATCAGGCTGGATATAGCCAATAGGTTAGGCCTTGTATGTCTCGGTAGTAACTATTTTGTAAACCAACTATCTCGTGCTTTAGGGGAGCAGCCATACTAACAATATACCATCCAGCTTTTGTATCACTATTAATATTATATTTCAATCATGTAAATAAATTGTAACATATTAAAATATATTGTAATAATAATTAATATTATGTTAATAAATACTGCCAGACCCCAACACTGTCTCAGTTGTCTGTTTTGGTATATTACAACATTTTGTACAATATATTTTCTTCTGCCATAATCATTGCAATGATGCAACTATGTTTTTTTTATAACCTACATGTAGCTGCTAGCTGGATGGGTACTCCAGTATCATTTACATCCTTTTTATCAATTTATTATAATTAATATTATTTCTTTCCCAAGCCAATTAAGCCACATAAATTATGGAGGATAGCTTGATTTGAATTTATTCACAGATAGAGCAGATTTTTTAAACCCGTTTAATAAAATCGAATAGACCTAACAGTCAGGTTACTTGTAAGTAAAATCAGTCCAAACTCCAAAATATTATTATAAGTAATGGCATGGCATAAGGTAAATTAGTTATCAAATTTTCCCCGAGAGCTGAGGGAGGATTTATGGCTGAGGGGGATTGGGGAGAATTTGCATAAATCCTCCCAAGGGTCAAGGGCAAATTTAATCACTAGCTAATTTCATGCTATTACTTTGTAATACTATTATCACTGACTAATAGAACTAATCTCAGAGGACTTTAGTTTTTCTCTGCCCAAACTAAAGTTACCATAGTTGAGTTTTTTTAACGTTTTGTTATGCTTGATTGAGCACCATTGGTTGAACTGGACTCTGCAAGTGTGTTGATTTTGTGAAGAATAAATAAAATGTCAAGTAAAATGTCAAAATAAAATGTAATATGTGGCTGACTAAATATTCCAGGAGCACGCATAGTTTAATCATGTCATGTTTGTGGTTTTAAGTATAATTATCTCACATGTATGGAAGAAGCGGGTTTGACAAATGAAGAGAAAACCTTTCTTGAGCCATAAAATAGGTAGGGTACAGGGTTGACAGGCATTCATGCACTCTGCTAGGGACTACTTTTATAATGACCTGCCATAACCCTCATCAGCATGCATGCCCTTCTAATTTTCATTCTTGCATGTCAACGAGAGAAAATTAGAACAAGTATCCATGCTGATGAGGGAATTTAGAGTTTAAATGTCCCTGAACAAACAAACAAAGCTGAGGTGATCGTGGTATTACTAAGAAAATCACACATGAAAATCCCAGATTAACTAATAAATAAACCTTCATTTCATACCAGAAATTTGACAGTGATAAATATCATTGCATAACACCCATGACCATTCTAATAAAACCTCCCAAAATATTTCCCTTTGATTCAGTACAAATACATATGATATATAATATATTTTACATAAAAATTATTATTCACACATTAAAACTTTAATATGAATGTCATGACACTTTCAAAATTAGTGCCAATTTATTATTAGTGGT
>JAOWCC010001087.1:0-42741 GCA_030867875.1 Actinernus sp. WN-2022 | reverse complement strand
GGCCATTTTCTGGTATTGTTACTCAAAATACAGGAAACTTCCACCCATTAAACGCAATCTACATGAAGAGAACGTTGTATTGCCGTATAGTGCATCGAAATCCATTGAAAGCTCGAGAAATGGCGCCACTTTGAAGATATTAGGGTACACAAGTAACTTTGAGAGATTAAGGTTAGGTTACAAAAAAAACACATTTTCGGATTTTCTACTCCAAATAGGGCAAAACTGGCACGCCAGTCTGAAAGTACAGGAAGAGGCCGTTGTATTGCCGTATAGTGCATCGAAATCCATTAAAAGGTCGAGAAATGGCGCCACTTTGAAATTTAGGTTACACAAGTAAATTAATGCGTACTTGTTGGCTTTAAAAGCCAGTAACTCACTTTTCAACGTTTTGATCCCAAAAATGCACCTTTTTTCTCAGACCTAGTGGAAAATGTACATCTTTCACTAAGCAAATCGTTGCGCCATACGTCAGGCAAAGTTGGTTTTTCGCGAAATTTTTTGAACTACTCCTCCCCACCCCACACCACCCTCATAAAATACCTACAGATCAATTATTGGAAAGAAAGGCCAGAAAAGTCGTAAACTGTCATTTGCCCTTTCAAGAAAGCGGCAAAAACACGAGTAACTGGCTTTTAAAGCTTAAAGGCACACAAGATCTACGCTGTTTCCACAAAAGGAGCCCTAGAACCTAAAACCCCCTTTTGTGAAAACATGCTAGATCTTGTGTGCCTTTAGCTTTAAAAGCCAGTAACTCGTGTTTTTGCCGTTTTCTTGAAACGGCAAATGACAGTTGAAGACTTTAATGGCCTTTCTATCCCATAATTTACTTGTGTGAGATCTATCCCATAATTTCTTTATTTGAGACCTAGAGGTTATGCTTAGGTTAGAAAAAGGCCATTTTCTGGTATTGTTACTCAAAATACAGGAAACTTCCACCCATTAAACGCAATCTACATGAAGAGAACGTTGTATTGCCGTATAGTGCATCGAAATCCATTGAAAGCTCGAGAAATGGCGCCACTTTGAAGATATTAGGGTACACAAGTAACTTTGAGAGATTAAGGTTAGGTTACAAAAAAACACATTTTCGGATTTTCTACTCCAAATAGGGCAAAACTGGCACGCCAGTCTGAAAGTACAGGAAGAGGCCGTTGTATTGCCGTATAGTGCATCGAAATCCATTAAAAGGTCGAGAAATGGCGCCACTTTGAAATTTAGGTTACACAAGTAAATTAATGCGTACTTGTTGGCTTTAAAAGCCAGTAACTCACTTTTCAACGTTTTGATCCCAAAAATGCACCTTTTTTCTCAGACCTAGTGGAAAATGTACATCTTTCACTAAGCAAATCGTTGCGCCATACGTCAGGCAAAGTTGGTTTTCGCGAAATTTTTTGAACTACTCCTCCCCACCCCACACCACCCTCATAAAATACCTACAGATCAATTATTGGAAAGAAAGGCCAGAAAAGTCGTAAACTGTCATTTGCCCTTTCAAGAAAGCGGCAAAAACACGAGTAACTGGCTTTTAAAGCTTAAAGGCACACAAGAATCTTGTGTGCCTTTAGCTTTAAAAGCCAGTAACTCGTGTTTTTGCCGTTTTCTTGAAACGGCAAATGACAGTTGAAGACTTTAATGGCCTTTCTATCCCATAATTTACTTGTGTGAGATCTATCCCATAATTTCTTTATTTGAGACCTAGAGGTTATGCTTAGGTTAGAAAAAGGCCATTTTCTGGTATTGTTACTCAAAATACAGGAAACTTCCACCCATTAAACGCAATCTACATGAAGAGAACGTTGTATTGCCGTATAGTGCATCGAAATCCATTGAAAGCTCGAGAAATGGCGCCACTTTGAAGATATTAGGGTACACAAGTAACTTTGAGAGATTAAGGTTAGGTTACAAAAAAAACACATTTTCGGATTTTCTACTCCAAATAGGGCAAAACTGGCACGCCAGTCTGAAAGTACAGAAGAGGCCGTTGTATTGCCGTATAGTGCATCGAAATCCATTAAAAGGTCGAGAAATGGCGCCACTTTGAAATTTAGGTTACACAAGTAAATTAATGCGTACTTGTTGGCTTTAAAAGCCAGTAACTCACTTTTCAACGTTTTGATCCCAAAAATGCACCTTTTTTCTCAGACCTAGTGGAAAATGTACATCTTTCACTAAGCAAATCGTTGCGCCATACGTCAGGCAAAGTTGGTTTTTCGCGAAATTTTTTGAACTACTCCTCCCCACCCCACACCACCCTCATAAAATACCTACAGATCAATTATTGGAAAGAAAGGCCAGAAAAGTCGTAAACTGTCATTTGCCCTTTCAAGAAAGCGGCAAAAACACGAGTAACTGGCTTTTAAAGCTTAAAGGCACACAAGATCTACGCTGTTTCCACAAAAGGAGCCCTAGAACCTAAAACCCCCTTTTGTGAAAACATGCTAGATCTTGTGTGCCTTTAGCTTTAAAAGCCAGTAACTCGTGTTTTTGCCGTTTTCTTGAAACGGCAAATGACAGTTGAAGACTTTAATGGCCTTTCTATCCCATAATTTACTTGTGTGAGATCTATCCCATAATTTCTTTATTTGAGACCTAGAGGTTATGCTTAGGTTAGAAAAAGGCCATTTTCTGGTATTGTTACTCAAAATACAGGAAACTTCCACCCATTAAACGCAATCTACATGAAGAGAACGTTGTATTGCCGTATAGTGCATCGAAATCCATTGAAAGCTCGAGAAATGGCGCCACTTTGAAGATATTAGGGTACACAAGTAACTTTGAGAGATTAAGGTTAGGTTACAAAAAAAACACATTTTCGGATTTTCTACTCCAAATAGGGCAAAACTGGCACGCCAGTCTGAAAGTACAGGAAGAGGCCGTTGTATTGCCGTATAGTGCATCGAAATCCATTAAAAGGTCGAGAATGGCGCCACTTTGAAATTTAGGTTACACAAGTAAATTAATGCGTACTTGTTGGCTTTAAAAGCCAGTAACTCACTTTTCAACGTTTTGATCCCAAAAATGCACCTTTTTTCTCAGACCTAGTGGAAAATGTACATCTTTCACTAAGCAAATCGTTGCGCCATACGTCAGGCAAAGTTGGTTTTTCGCGAAATTTTTTGAACTACTCCTCCCCACCCCACACCACCCTCATAAAATACCTACAGATCAATTATTGGAAAGAAAGGCCAGAAAAGTCGTAAACTGTCATTTGCCCTTTCAAGAAAGCGGCAAAAACACGAGTAACTGGCTTTTAAAGCTTAAAGGCACACAAGAATCTTGTGTGCCTTTAGCTTTAAAAGCCAGTAACTCGTGTTTTTGCCGTTTTCTTGAAACGGCAAATGACAGTTGAAGACTTTAATGGCCTTTCTATCCCATAATTTACTTGTGTGAGATCTATCCCATAATTTCTTTATTTGAGACCTAGAGGTTATGCTTAGGTTAGAAAAAGGCCATTTTCTGGTATTGTTACTCAAAATACAGGAAACTTCCACCCATTAAACGCAATCTACATGAAGAGAACGTTGTATTGCCGTATAGTGCATCGAAATCCATTGAAAGCTCGAGAAATGGCGCCACTTTGAAGATATTAGGGTACACAAGTAACTTTGAGAGATTAAGGTTAGGTTACAAAAAAAACACATTTTCGGATTTTCTACTCCAAATAGGGCAAAACTGGCACGCCAGTCTGAAAGTACAGGAAGAGGCCGTTGTATTGCCGTATAGTGCATCGAAATCCATTAAAAGGTCGAGAAATGGCGCCACTTTGAAATTTAGGTTACACAAGTAAATTAATGCGTACTTGTTGGCTTTAAAAGCCAGTAACTCACTTTTCAACGTTTTGATCCCAAAAATGCACCTTTTTTCTCAGACCTAGTGGAAAATGTACATCTTTCACTAAGCAAATCGTTGCGCCATACGTCAGGCAAAGTTGGTTTTTCGCGAAATTTTTTGAACTACTCCTCCCCACCCCACACCACCCTCATAAAATACCTACAGATCAATTATTGGAAAGAAAGGCCAGAAAAGTCGTAAACTGTCATTTGCCCTTTCAAGAAAGCGGCAAAAACACGAGTAACTGGCTTTTAAAGCTTAAAGGCACACAAGATCTACGCTGTTTCCACAAAAGGAGCCCTAGAACCTAAAACCCCCTTTTGTGAAAACATGCTAGATCTTGTGTGCCTTTAGCTTTAAAAGCCAGTAACTCGTGTTTTTGCCGTTTTCTTGAAACGGCAAATGACAGTTGAAGACTTTAATGGCCTTTCTATCCCATAATTTACTTGTGTGAGATCTATCCCATAATTTCTTTATTTGAGACCTAGAGGTTATGCTTAGGTTAGAAAAAGGCCATTTTCTGGTATTGTTACTCAAAATACAGGAAACTTCCACCCATTAAACGCAATCTACATGAAGAGAACGTTGTATTGCCGTATAGTGCATCGAAATCCATTGAAAGCTCGAGAAATGGCGCCACTTTGAAGATATTAGGGTACACAAGTAACTTTGAGAGATTAAGGTTAGGTTACAAAAAAAACACATTTTCGGATTTTCTACTCCAAATAGGGCAAAACTGGCACGCCAGTCTGAAAGTACAGGAAGAGGCCGTTGTATTGCCGTATAGTGCATCGAAATCCATTAAAAGGTCGAGAAATGGCGCCACTTTGAAATTTAGGTTACACAAGTAAATTAATGCGTACTTGTTGGCTTTAAAAGCCAGTAACTCACTTTTCAACGTTTTGATCCCAAAAATGCACCTTTTTTCTCAGACCTAGTGGAAAATGTACATCTTTCACTAAGCAAATCGTTGCGCCATACGTCAGGCAAAGTTGGTTTTTCGCGAAATTTTTTGAACTACTCCTCCCCACCCCACACCACCCTCATAAAATACCTACAGATCAATTATTGGAAAGAAAGGCCAGAAAAGTCGTAAACTGTCATTTGCCCTTTCAAGAAAGCGGCAAAAACACGAGTAACTGGCTTTTAAAGCTTAAAGGCACACAAGAATCTTGTGTGCCTTTAGCTTTAAAAGCCAGTAACTCGTGTTTTTGCCGTTTTCTTGAAACGGCAAATGACAGTTGAAGACTTTAATGGCCTTTCTATCCCATAATTTACTTGTGTGAGATCTATCCCATAATTTCTTTATTTGAGACCTAGAGGTTATGCTTAGGTTAGAAAAAGGCCATTTTCTGTATTGTTACTCAAAATACAGGAAACTTCCACCCATTAAACGCAATCTACATGAAGAGAACGTTGTATTGCCGTATAGTGCATCGAAATCCATTGAAAGCTCGAGAAATGGCGCCACTTTGAAGATATTAGGGTACACAAGTAACTTTGAGAGATTAAGGTTAGGTTACAAAAAAAACACATTTTCGGATTTTCTACTCCAAATAGGGCAAAACTGGCACGCCAGTCTGAAAGTACAGGAAGAGGCCGTTGTATTGCCGTATAGTGCATCGAAATCCATTAAAAGGTCGAGAAATGGCGCCACTTTGAAATTTAGGTTACACAAGTAAATTAATGCGTACTTGTTGGCTTTAAAAGCCAGTAACTCACTTTTCAACGTTTTGATCCCAAAAATGCACCTTTTTTCTCAGACCTAGTGGAAAATGTACATCTTTCACTAAGCAAATCGTTGCGCCATACGTCAGGCAAAGTTGGTTTTTCGCGAAATTTTTTGAACTACTCCTCCCCACCCCACACCACCCTCATAAAATACCTACAGATCAATTATTGGAAAGAAAGGCCAGAAAAGTCGTAAACTGTCATTTGCCCTTTCAAGAAAGCGGCAAAAACACGAGTAACTGGCTTTTAAAGCTTAAAGGCACACAAGATCTACGCTGTTTCCACAAAAGGAGCCCTAGAACCTAAAACCCCCTTTTGTGAAAACATGCTAGATCTTGTGTGCCTTTAGCTTTAAAAGCCAGTAACTCGTGTTTTTGCCGTTTTCTTGAAACGGCAAATGACAGTTGAAGACTTTAATGGCCTTTCTATCCCATAATTTACTTGTGTGAGATCTATCCCATAATTTCTTTATTTGAGACCTAGAGGTTATGCTTAGGTTAGAAAAAGGCCATTTTCTGGTATTGTTACTCAAAATACAGGAAACTTCCACCCATTAAACGCAATCTACATGAAGAGAACGTTGTATTGCCGTATAGTGCATCGAAATCCATTGAAAGCTCGAGAAATGGCGCCACTTTGAAGATATTAGGGTACACAAGTAACTTTGAGAGATTAAGGTTAGGTTACAAAAAAAACACATTTTCGGATTTTCTACTCCAAATAGGGCAAAACTGGCACGCCAGTCTGAAAGTACAGGAAGAGGCCGTTGTATTGCCGTATAGTGCATCGAAATCCATTAAAAGGTCGAGAAATGGCGCCACTTTGAAATTTAGGTTACACAAGTAAATTAATGCGTACTTGTTGGCTTTAAAAGCCAGTAACTCACTTTTCAACGTTTTGATCCCAAAAATGCACCTTTTTTCTCAGACCTAGTGGAAAATGTACATCTTTCACTAAGCAAATCGTTGCGCCATACGTCAGGCAAAGTTTTGGTTCTTTTTTTCGCGAAATTTTTTGAACTACTCCTCCCCACCCCACACCACCCTCATAAAATACCTACAGATCAATTATTGGAAAGAAAGGCCAGAAAAGTCGTAAACTGTCATTTGCCCTTTCAGAAAGCGGCAAAAACACGAGTAACTGGCTTTTAAAGCTTAAAGGCACACAAGAATCTTGTGTGCCTTTAGCTTTAAAAGCCAGTAACTCGTGTTTTTGCCGTTTTCTTGAAACGGCAAATGACAGTTGAAGACTTTAATGGCCTTTCTATCCCATAATTTACTTGTGTGAGATCTATCCCATAATTTCTTTATTTGAGACCTAGAGGTTATGCTTAGGTTAGAAAAAGGCCATTTTCTGGTATTGTTACTCAAAATACAGGAAACTTCCACCCATTAAACGCAATCTACATGAAGAGAACGTTGTATTGCCGTATAGTGCATCGAAATCCATTGAAAGCTCGAGAAATGGCGCCACTTTGAAGATATTAGGGTACACAAGTAACTTTGAGAGATTAAGGTTAGGTTACAAAAAAAACACATTTTCGGATTTTCTACTCCAAATAGGGCAAAACTGGCACGCCAGTCTGAAAGTACAGGAAGAGGCCGTTGTATTGCCGTATAGTGCATCGAAATCCATTAAAAGGTCGAGAAATGGCGCCACTTTGAAATTTAGGTTACACAAGTAAATTAATGCGTACTTGTTGGCTTTAAAAGCCAGTAACTCACTTTTCAACGTTTTGATCCCAAAAATGCACCTTTTTTCTCAGACCTAGTGGAAAATGTACATCTTTCACTAAGCAAATCGTTGCGCCATACGTCAGGCAAAGTTGGTTTTTCGCGAAATTTTTTGAACTACTCCTCCCCACCCCACACCACCCTCATAAAATACCTACAGATCAATTATTGGAAAGAAAGGCCAGAAAAGTCGTAAACTGTCATTTGCCCTTTCAAGAAAGCGGCAAAAACACGAGTAACTGGCTTTTAAAGCTTAAAGGCACACAAGATCTACGCTGTTTCCACAAAAGGAGCCCTAGAACCTAAAACCCCCTTTTGTGAAAACATGCTAGATCTTGTGTGCCTTTAGCTTTAAAAGCCAGTAACTCGTGTTTTTGCCGTTTTCTTGAAACGGCAAATGACAGTTGAAGACTTTAATGGCCTTTCTATCCCATAATTTACTTGTGTGAGATCTATCCCATAATTTCTTTATTTGAGACCTAGAGGTTATGCTTAGGTTAGAAAAAGGCCATTTTCTGGTATTGTTACTCAAAATACAGGAAACTTCCACCCATTAAACGCAATCTACATGAAGAGAACGTTGTATTGCCGTATAGTGCATCGAAATCCATTGAAAGCTCGAGAAATGGCGCCACTTTGAAGATATTAGGGTACACAAGTAACTTTGAGAGATTAAGGTTAGGTTACAAAAAAAACACATTTTCGGATTTTCTACTCCAAATAGGGCAAAACTGGCACGCCAGTCTGAAAGTACAGGAAGAGGCCGTTGTATTGCCGTATAGTGCATCGAAATCCATTAAAAGGTCGAGAAATGGCGCCACTTTGAAATTTAGGTTACACAAGTAAATTAATGCGTACTTGTTGGCTTTAAAAGCCAGTAACTCACTTTTCAACGTTTTGATCCCAAAAATGCACCTTTTTTCTCAGACCTAGTGGAAAATGTACATCTTTCACTAAGCAAATCGTTGCGCCATACGTCAGGCAAAGTTGGTTTTTCGCGAAATTTTTTGAACTACTCCTCCCCACCCCACACCACCCTCATAAAATACCTACAGATCAATTATTGGAAAGAAAGGCCAGAAAAGTCGTAAACTGTCATTTGCCCTTTCAAGAAAGCGGCAAAAACACGAGTAACTGGCTTTTAAGCTTAAAGGCACACAAGAATCTTGTGTGCCTTTAGCTTTAAAAGCCAGTAACTCGTGTTTTTGCCGTTTTCTTGAAACGGCAAATGACAGTTGAAGACTTTAATGGCCTTTCTATCCCATAATTTACTTGTGTGAGATCTATCCCATAATTTCTTTATTTGAGACCTAGAGGTTATGCTTAGGTTAGAAAAAGGCCATTTTCTGGTATTGTTACTCAAAATACAGGAAACTTCCACCCATTAAACGCAATCTACATGAAGAGAACGTTGTATTGCCGTATAGTGCATCGAAATCCATTGAAAGCTCGAGAAATGGCGCCACTTTGAAGATATTAGGGTACACAAGTAACTTTGAGAGATTAAGGTTAGGTTACAAAAAAAACACATTTTCGGATTTTCTACTCCAAATAGGGCAAAACTGGCACGCCAGTCTGAAAGTACAGGAAGAGGCCGTTGTATTGCCGTATAGTGCATCGAAATCCATTAAAAGGTCGAGAAATGGCGCCACTTTGAAATTTAGGTTACACAAGTAAATTAATGCGTACTTGTTGGCTTTAAAAGCCAGTAACTCACTTTTCAACGTTTTGATCCCAAAAATGCACCTTTTTTCTCAGACCTAGTGGAAAATGTACATCTTTCACTAAGCAAATCGTTGCGCCATACGTCAGGCAAAGTTGGTTTTTCGCGAAATTTTTTGAACTACTCCTCCCCACCCCACACCACCCTCATAAAATACCTACAGATCAATTATTGGAAAGAAAGGCCAGAAAAGTCGTAAACTGTCATTTGCCCTTTCAAGAAAGCGGCAAAAACACGAGTAACTGGCTTTTAAAGCTTAAAGGCACACAAGATCTACGCTGTTTCCACAAAAGGAGCCCTAGAACCTAAAACCCCCTTTTGTGAAAACATGCTAGATCTTGTGTGCCTTTAGCTTTAAAAGCCAGTAACTCGTGTTTTTGCCGTTTTCTTGAAACGGCAAATGACAGTTGAAGACTTTAATGGCCTTTCTATCCCATAATTTACTTGTGTGAGATCTATCCCATAATTTCTTTATTTGAGACCTAGAGGTTATGCTTAGGTTAGAAAAAGGCCATTTTCTGGTATTGTTACTCAAAATACAGGAAACTTCCACCCATTAAACGCAATCTACATGAAGAGAACGTTGTATTGCCGTATAGTGCATCGAAATCCATTGAAAGCTCGAGAAATGGCGCCACTTTGAAGATATTAGGGTACACAAGTAACTTTGAGAGATTAAGGTTAGGTTACAAAAAAAACACATTTTCGGATTTTCTACTCCAAATAGGGCAAAACTGGCACGCCAGTCTGAAAGTACAGGAAGAGGCCGTTGTATTGCCGTATAGTGCATCGAAATCCATTAAAAGGTCGAGAAATGGCGCCACTTTGAAATTTAGGTTACACAAGTAAATTAATGCGTACTTGTTGGCTTTAAAAGCCAGTAACTCACTTTTCAACGTTTTGATCCCAAAAATGCACCTTTTTTCTCAGACCTAGTGGAAAATGTACATCTTTCACTAAGCAAATCGTTGCGCCATACGTCAGGCAAAGTTGGTTTTTCGCGAAATTTTTTGAACTACTCCTCCCCACCCCACACCACCCTCATAAAATACCTACAGATCAATTATTGGAAAGAAAGGCCAGAAAAGTCGTAAACTGTCATTTGCCCTTTCAAGAAAGCGGCAAAAACACGAGTAACTGGCTTTTAAAGCTTAAAGGCACACAAGAATCTTGTGTGCCTTTAGCTTTAAAAGCCAGTAACTCGTGTTTTTGCCGTTTTCTTGAAACGGCAAATGACAGTTGAAGACTTTAATGGCCTTTCTATCCCATAATTTACTTGTGTGAGATCTATCCCATAATTTCTTTATTTGAGACCTAGAGGTTATGCTTAGGTTAGAAAAAGGCCATTTTCTGGTATTGTTACTCAAAATACAGGAAACTTCCACCCATTAAACGCAATCTACATGAAGAGAACGTTGTATTGCCGTATAGTGCATCGAAATCCATTGAAAGCTCGAGAAATGGCGCCACTTTGAAGATATTAGGGTACACAAGTAACTTTGAGAGATTAAGGTTAGGTTACAAAAAAAACACATTTTCGGATTTTCTACTCCAAATAGGGCAAAACTGGCACGCCAGTCTGAAAGTACAGGAAGAGGCCGTTGTATTGCCGTATAGTGCATCGAAATCCATTAAAAGGTCGAGAAATGGCGCCACTTTGAAATTTAGGTTACACAAGTAAATTAATGCGTACTTGTTGGCTTTAAAAGCCAGTAACTCACTTTTCAACGTTTTGATCCCAAAAATGCACCTTTTTTCTCAGACCTAGTGGAAAATGTACATCTTTCACTAAGCAAATCGTTGCGCCATACGTCAGGCAAAGTTGGTTTTTCGCGAAATTTTTTGAACTACTCCTCCCCACCCCACACCACCCTCATAAAATACCTACAGATCAATTATTGGAAAGAAAGGCCAGAAAAGTCGTAAACTGTCATTTGCCCTTTCAAGAAAGCGGCAAAAACACGAGTAACTGGCTTTTAAAGCTTAAAGGCACACAAGATCTACGCTGTTTCCACAAAAGGAGCCCTAGAACCTAAAACCCCCTTTTGTGAAAACATGCTAGATCTTGTGTGCCTTTAGCTTTAAAAGCCAGTAACTCGTGTTTTTGCCGTTTTCTTGAAACGGCAAATGACAGTTGAAGACTTTAATGGCCTTTCTATCCCATAATTTACTTGTGTGAGATCTATCCCATAATTTCTTTATTTGAGACCTAGAGGTTATGCTTAGGTTAGAAAAAGGCCATTTTCTGGTATTGTTACTCAAAATACAGGAAACTTCCACCCATTAAACGCAATCTACATGAAGAGAACGTTGTATTGCCGTATAGTGCATCGAAATCCATTGAAAGCTCGAGAAATGGCGCCACTTTGAAGATATTAGGGTACACAAGTAACTTTGAGAGATTAAGGTTAGGTTACAAAAAAAACACATTTTCGGATTTTCTACTCCAAATAGGGCAAAACTGGCACGCCAGTCTGAAAGTACAGGAAGAGGCCGTTGTATTGCCGTATAGTGCATCGAAATCCATTAAAAGGTCGAGAAATGGCGCCACTTTGAAATTTAGGTTACACAAGTAAATTAATGCGTACTTGTTGGCTTTAAAAGCCAGTAACTCACTTTTCAACGTTTTGATCCCAAAAATGCACCTTTTTTCTCAGACCTAGTGGAAAATGTACATCTTTCACTAAGCAAATCGTTGCGCCATACGTCAGGCAAAGTTGGTTTTTCGCGAAATTTTTTGAACTACTCCTCCCCACCCCACACCACCCTCATAAAATACCTACAGATCAATTATTGGAAAGAAAGGCCAGAAAAGTCGTAAACTGTCATTTGCCCTTTCAAGAAAGCGGCAAAAACACGAGTAACTGGCTTTTAAAGCTTAAAGGCACACAAGATCTACGCTGTTTCCACAAAAGGAGCCCTAGAACCTAAAACCCCCTTTTGTGAAAACATGCTAGATCTTGTGTGCCTTTAGCTTTAAAAGCCAGTAACTCGTGTTTTTGCCGTTTTCTTGAAACGGCAAATGACAGTTGAAGACTTTAATGGCCTTTCTATCCCATAATTTACTTGTGTGAGATCTATCCCATAATTTCTTTATTTGAGACCTAGAGGTTATGCTTAGGTTAGAAAAAGGCCATTTTCTGGTATTGTTACTCAAAATACAGGAAACTTCCACCCATTAAACGCAATCTACATGAAGAGAACGTTGTATTGCCGTATAGTGCATCGAAATCCATTGAAAGCTCGAGAAATGGCGCCACTTTGAAGATATTAGGGTACACAAGTAACTTTGAGAGATTAAGGTTAGGTTACAAAAAAAACACATTTTCGGATTTTCTACTCCAAATAGGGCAAAACTGGCACGCCAGTCTGAAAGTACAGGAAGAGGCCGTTGTATTGCCGTATAGTGCATCGAAATCCATTAAAAGGTCGAGAAATGGCGCCACTTTGAAATTTAGGTTACACAAGTAAATTAATGCGTACTTGTTGGCTTTAAAAGCCAGTAACTCACTTTTCAACGTTTTGATCCCAAAAATGCACCTTTTTTCTCAGACCTAGTGGAAAATGTACATCTTTCACTAAGCAAATCGTTGCGCCATACGTCAGGCAAAGTTGGTTTTTCGCGAAATTTTTTGAACTACTCCTCCCCACCCCACACCACCCTCATAAAATACCTACAGATCAATTATTGGAAAGAAAGGCCAGAAAAGTCGTAAACTGTCATTTGCCCTTTCAAGAAAGCGGCAAAAACACGAGTAACTGGCTTTTAAAGCTTAAAGGCACACAAGATCTACGCTGTTTCCACAAAAGGAGCCCTAGAACCTAAAACCCCCTTTTGTGAAAACATGCTAGATCTTGTGTGCCTTTAGCTTTAAAAGCCAGTAACTCGTGTTTTTGCCGTTTTCTTGAAACGGCAAATGACAGTTGAAGACTTTAATGGCCTTTCTATCCCATAATTTACTTGTGTGAGATCTATCCCATAATTTCTTTATTTGAGACCTAGAGGTTATGCTTAGGTTAGAAAAAGGCCATTTTCTGGTATTGTTACTCAAAATACAGGAAACTTCCACCCATTAAACGCAATCTACATGAAGAGAACGTTGTATTGCCGTATAGTGCATCGAAATCCATTGAAAGCTCGAGAAATGGCGCCACTTTGAAGATATTAGGGTACACAAGTAACTTTGAGAGATTAAGGTTAGGTTACAAAAAAAACACATTTTCGGATTTTCTACTCCAAATAGGGCAAAACTGGCACGCCAGTCTGAAAGTACAGGAAGAGGCCGTTGTATTGCCGTATAGTGCATCGAAATCCATTAAAAGGTCGAGAAATGGCGCCACTTTGAAATTTAGGTTACACAAGTAAATTAATGCGTACTTGTTGGCTTTAAAAGCCAGTAACTCACTTTTCAACGTTTTGATCCCAAAAATGCACCTTTTTTCTCAGACCTAGTGGAAAATGTACATCTTTCACTAAGCAAATCGTTGCGCCATACGTCAGGCAAAGTTGGTTTTTCGCGAAATTTTTTGAACTACTCCTCCCCACCCCACACCACCCTCATAAAATACCTACAGATCAATTATTGGAAAGAAAGGCCAGAAAAGTCGTAAACTGTCATTTGCCCTTTCAAGAAAGCGGCAAAAACACGAGTAACTGGCTTTTAAAGCTTAAAGGCACACAAGATCTACGCTGTTTCCACAAAAGGAGCCCTAGAACCTAAAACCCCCTTTTGTGAAAACATGCTAGATCTTGTGTGCCTTTAGCTTTAAAAGCCAGTAACTCGTGTTTTTGCCGTTTTCTTGAAACGGCAAATGACAGTTGAAGACTTTAATGGCCTTTCTATCCCATAATTTACTTGTGTGAGATCTATCCCATAATTTCTTTATTTGAGACCTAGAGGTTATGCTTAGGTTAGAAAAAGGCCATTTTCTGGTATTGTTACTCAAAATACAGGAAACTTCCACCCATTAAACGCAATCTACATGAAGAGAACGTTGTATTGCCGTATAGTGCATCGAAATCCATTGAAAGCTCGAGAAATGGCGCCACTTTGAAGATATTAGGGTACACAAGTAACTTTGAGAGATTAAGGTTAGGTTACAAAAAAAACACATTTTCGGATTTTCTACTCCAAATAGGGCAAAACTGGCACGCCAGTCTGAAAGTACAGGAAGAGGCCGTTGTATTGCCGTATAGTGCATCGAAATCCATTAAAAGGTCGAGAAATGGCGCCACTTTGAAATTTAGGTTACACAAGTAAATTAATGCGTACTTGTTGGCTTTAAAAGCCAGTAACTCACTTTTCAACGTTTTGATCCCAAAAATGCACCTTTTTTCTCAGACCTAGTGGAAAATGTACATCTTTCACTAAGCAAATCGTTGCGCCATACGTCAGGCAAAGTTGGTTTTTCGCGAAATTTTTTGAACTACTCCTCCCCACCCCACACCACCCTCATAAAATACCTACAGATCAATTATTGGAAAGAAAGGCCAGAAAAGTCGTAAACTGTCATTTGCCCTTTCAAGAAAGCGGCAAAAACACGAGTAACTGGCTTTTAAAGCTTAAAGGCACACAAGATCTACGCTGTTTCCACAAAAGGAGCCCTAGAACCTAAAACCCCCTTTTGTGAAAACATGCTAGATCTTGTGTGCCTTTAGCTTTAAAAGCCAGTAACTCGTGTTTTTGCCGTTTTCTTGAAACGGCAAATGACAGTTGAAGACTTTAATGGCCTTTCTATCCCATAATTTACTTGTGTGAGATCTATCCCATAATTTCTTTATTTGAGACCTAGAGGTTATGCTTAGGTTAGAAAAAGGCCATTTTCTGGTATTGTTACTCAAAATACAGGAAACTTCCACCCATTAAACGCAATCTACATGAAGAGAACGTTGTATTGCCGTATAGTGCATCGAAATCCATTGAAAGCTCGAGAAATGGCGCCACTTTGAAGATATTAGGGTACACAAGTAACTTTGAGAGATTAAGGTTAGGTTACAAAAAAAACACATTTTCGGATTTTCTACTCCAAATAGGGCAAAACTGGCACGCCAGTCTGAAAGTACAGGAAGAGGCCGTTGTATTGCCGTATAGTGCATCGAAATCCATTAAAAGGTCGAGAAATGGCGCCACTTTGAAATTTAGGTTACACAAGTAAATTAATGCGTACTTGTTGGCTTTAAAAGCCAGTAACTCACTTTTCAACGTTTTGATCCCAAAAATGCACCTTTTTTCTCAGACCTAGTGGAAAATGTACATCTTTCACTAAGCAAATCGTTGCGCCATACGTCAGGCAAAGTTGGTTTTTCGCGAAATTTTTTGAACTACTCCTCCCCACCCCACACCACCCTCATAAAATACCTACAGATCAATTATTGGAAAGAAAGGCCAGAAAAGTCGTAAACTGTCATTTGCCCTTTCAAGAAAGCGGCAAAAACACGAGTAACTGGCTTTTAAAGCTTAAAGGCACACAAGAATCTTGTGTGCCTTTAGCTTTAAAAGCCAGTAACTCGTGTTTTTGCCGTTTTCTTGAAACGGCAAATGACAGTTGAAGACTTTAATGGCCTTTCTATCCCATAATTTACTTGTGTGAGATCTATCCCATAATTTCTTTATTTGAGACCTAGAGGTTATGCTTAGGTTAGAAAAAGGCCATTTTCTGGTATTGTTACTCAAAATACAGGAAACTTCCACCCATTAAACGCAATCTACATGAAGAGAACGTTGTATTGCCGTATAGTGCATCGAAATCCATTGAAAGCTCGAGAAATGGCGCCACTTTGAAGATATTAGGGTACACAAGTAACTTTGAGAGATTAAGGTTAGGTTACAAAAAAAACACATTTTCGGATTTTCTACTCCAAATAGGGCAAAACTGGCACGCCAGTCTGAAAGTACAGGAAGAGGCCGTTGTATTGCCGTATAGTGCATCGAAATCCATTAAAAGGTCGAGAAATGGCGCCACTTTGAAATTTAGGTTACACAAGTAAATTAATGCGTACTTGTTGGCTTTAAAAGCCAGTAACTCACTTTTCAACGTTTTGATCCCAAAAATGCACCTTTTTTCTCAGACCTAGTGGAAAATGTACATCTTTCACTAAGCAAATCGTTGCGCCATACGTCAGGCAAAGTTGGTTTTTCGCGAAATTTTTTGAACTACTCCTCCCCACCCCACACCACCCTCATAAAATACCTACAGATCAATTATTGGAAAGAAAGGCCAGAAAAGTCGTAAACTGTCATTTGCCCTTTCAAGAAAGCGGCAAAAACACGAGTAACTGGCTTTTAAAGCTTAAAGGCACACAAGATCTACGCTGTTTCCACAAAAGGAGCCCTAGAACCTAAAACCCCCTTTTGTGAAAACATGCTAGATCTTGTGTGCCTTTAGCTTTAAAAGCCAGTAACTCGTGTTTTTGCCGTTTTCTTGAAACGGCAAATGACAGTTGAAGACTTTAATGGCCTTTCTATCCCATAATTTACTTGTGTGAGATCTATCCCATAATTTCTTTATTTGAGACCTAGAGGTTATGCTTAGGTTAGAAAAAGGCCATTTTCTGGTATTGTTACTCAAAATACAGGAAACTTCCACCCATTAAACGCAATCTACATGAAGAGAACGTTGTATTGCCGTATAGTGCATCGAAATCCATTGAAAGCTCGAGAAATGGCGCCACTTTGAAGATATTAGGGTACACAAGTAACTTTGAGAGATTAAGGTTAGGTTACAAAAAAAACACATTTTCGGATTTTCTACTCCAAATAGGGCAAAACTGGCACGCCAGTCTGAAAGTACAGGAAGAGGCCGTTGTATTGCCGTATAGTGCATCGAAATCCATTAAAAGGTCGAGAAATGGCGCCACTTTGAAATTTAGGTTACACAAGTAAATTAATGCGTACTTGTTGGCTTTAAAAGCCAGTAACTCACTTTTCAACGTTTTGATCCCAAAAATGCACCTTTTTTCTCAGACCTAGTGGAAAATGTACATCTTTCACTAAGCAAATCGTTGCGCCATACGTCAGGCAAAGTTGGTTTTTCGCGAAATTTTTTGAACTACTCCTCCCCACCCCACACCACCCTCATAAAATACCTACAGATCAATTATTGGAAAGAAAGGCCAGAAAAGTCGTAAACTGTCATTTGCCCTTTCAAGAAAGCGGCAAAAACACGAGTAACTGGCTTTTAAAGCTTAAAGGCACACAAGAATCTTGTGTGCCTTTAGCTTTAAAAGCCAGTAACTCGTGTTTTTGCCGTTTTCTTGAAACGGCAAATGACAGTTGAAGACTTTAATGGCCTTTCTATCCCATAATTTACTTGTGTGAGATCTATCCCATAATTTCTTTATTTGAGACCTAGAGGTTATGCTTAGGTTAGAAAAAGGCCATTTTCTGGTATTGTTACTCAAAATACAGGAAACTTCCACCCATTAAACGCAATCTACATGAAGAGAACGTTGTATTGCCGTATAGTGCATCGAAATCCATTGAAAGCTCGAGAAATGGCGCCACTTTGAAGATATTAGGGTACACAAGTAACTTTGAGAGATTAAGGTTAGGTTACAAAAAAAACACATTTTCGGATTTTCTACTCCAAATAGGGCAAAACTGGCACGCCAGTCTGAAAGTACAGGAAGAGGCCGTTGTATTGCCGTATAGTGCATCGAAATCCATTAAAAGGTCGAGAAATGGCGCCACTTTGAAATTTAGGTTACACAAGTAAATTAATGCGTACTTGTTGGCTTTAAAAGCCAGTAACTCACTTTTCAACGTTTTGATCCCAAAAATGCACCTTTTTTCTCAGACCTAGTGGAAAATGTACATCTTTCACTAAGCAAATCGTTGCGCCATACGTCAGGCAAAGTTGGTTTTTCGCGAAATTTTTTGAACTACTCCTCCCCACCCCACACCACCCTCATAAAATACCTACAGATCAATTATTGGAAAGAAAGGCCAGAAAAGTCGTAAACTGTCATTTGCCCTTTCAAGAAAGCGGCAAAAACACGAGTAACTGGCTTTTAAAGCTTAAAGGCACACAAGATCTACGCTGTTTCCACAAAAGGAGCCCTAGAACCTAAAACCCCCTTTTGTGAAAACATGCTAGATCTTGTGTGCCTTTAGCTTTAAAAGCCAGTAACTCGTGTTTTTGCCGTTTTCTTGAAACGGCAAATGACAGTTGAAGACTTTAATGGCCTTTCTATCCCATAATTTACTTGTGTGAGATCTATCCCATAATTTCTTTATTTGAGACCTAGAGGTTATGCTTAGGTTAGAAAAAGGCCATTTTCTGGTATTGTTACTCAAAATACAGGAAACTTCCACCCATTAAACGCAATCTACATGAAGAGAACGTTGTATTGCCGTATAGTGCATCGAAATCCATTGAAAGCTCGAGAAATGGCGCCACTTTGAAGATATTAGGGTACACAAGTAACTTTGAGAGATTAAGGTTAGGTTACAAAAAAAACACATTTTCGGATTTTCTACTCCAAATAGGGCAAAACTGGCACGCCAGTCTGAAAGTACAGGAAGAGGCCGTTGTATTGCCGTATAGTGCATCGAAATCCATTAAAAGGTCGAGAAATGGCGCCACTTTGAAATTTAGGTTACACAAGTAAATTAATGCGTACTTGTTGGCTTTAAAAGCCAGTAACTCACTTTTCAACGTTTTGATCCCAAAAATGCACCTTTTTTCTCAGACCTAGTGGAAAATGTACATCTTTCACTAAGCAAATCGTTGCGCCATACGTCAGGCAAAGTTGGTTTTTCGCGAAATTTTTTGAACTACTCCTCCCCACCCCACACCACCCTCATAAAATACCTACAGATCAATTATTGGAAAGAAAGGCCAGAAAAGTCGTAAACTGTCATTTGCCCTTTCAAGAAAGCGGCAAAAACACGAGTAACTGGCTTTTAAAGCTTAAAGGCACACAAGAATCTTGTGTGCCTTTAGCTTTAAAAGCCAGTAACTCGTGTTTTTGCCGTTTTCTTGAAACGGCAAATGACAGTTGAAGACTTTAATGGCCTTTCTATCCCATAATTTACTTGTGTGAGATCTATCCCATAATTTCTTTATTTGAGACCTAGAGGTTATGCTTAGGTTAGAAAAAGGCCATTTTCTGGTATTGTTACTCAAAATACAGGAAACTTCCACCCATTAAACGCAATCTACATGAAGAGAACGTTGTATTGCCGTATAGTGCATCGAAATCCATTGAAAGCTCGAGAAATGGCGCCACTTTGAAGATATTAGGGTACACAAGTAACTTTGAGAGATTAAGGTTAGGTTACAAAAAAAACACATTTTCGGATTTTCTACTCCAAATAGGGCAAAACTGGCACGCCAGTCTGAAAGTACAGGAAGAGGCCGTTGTATTGCCGTATAGTGCATCGAAATCCATTAAAAGGTCGAGAAATGGCGCCACTTTGAAATTTAGGTTACACAAGTAAATTAATGCGTACTTGTTGGCTTTAAAAGCCAGTAACTCACTTTTCAACGTTTTGATCCCAAAAATGCACCTTTTTTCTCAGACCTAGTGGAAAATGTACATCTTTCACTAAGCAAATCGTTGCGCCATACGTCAGGCAAAGTTGGTTTTTCGCGAAATTTTTTGAACTACTCCTCCCCACCCCACACCACCCTCATAAAATACCTACAGATCAATTATTGGAAAGAAAGGCCAGAAAAGTCGTAAACTGTCATTTGCCCTTTCAAGAAAGCGGCAAAAACACGAGTAACTGGCTTTTAAAGCTTAAAGGCACACAAGATCTACGCTGTTTCCACAAAAGGAGCCCTAGAACCTAAAACCCCCCTTTTGTGAAAACATGCTAGATCTTGTGTGCCTTTAGCTTTAAAAGCCAGTAACTCGTGTTTTTGCCGTTTTCTTGAAACGGCAAATGACAGTTGAAGACTTTAATGGCCTTTCTATCCCATAATTTACTTGTGTGAGATCTATCCCATAATTTCTTTATTTGAGACCTAGAGGTTATGCTTAGGTTAGAAAAAGGCCATTTTCTGGTATTGTTACTCAAAATACAGGAAACTTCCACCCATTAAACGCAATCTACATGAAGAGAACGTTGTATTGCCGTATAGTGCATCGAAATCCATTGAAAGCTCGAGAAATGGCGCCACTTTGAAGATATTAGGGTACACAAGTAACTTTGAGAGATTAAGGTTAGGTTACAAAAAAAACACATTTTCGGATTTTCTACTCCAAATAGGGCAAAACTGGCACGCCAGTCTGAAAGTACAGGAAGAGGCCGTTGTATTGCCGTATAGTGCATCGAAATCCATTAAAAGGTCGAGAAATGGCGCCACTTTGAAATTTAGGTTACACAAGTAAATTAATGCGTACTTGTTGGCTTTAAAAGCCAGTAACTCACTTTTCAACGTTTTGATCCCAAAAATGCACCTTTTTTCTCAGACCTAGTGGAAAATGTACATCTTTCACTAAGCAAATCGTTGCGCCATACGTCAGGCAAAGTTGGTTTTTCGCGAAATTTTTTGAACTACTCCTCCCCACCCCACACCACCCTCATAAAATACCTACAGATCAATTATTGGAAAGAAAGGCCAGAAAAGTCGTAAACTGTCATTTGCCCTTTCAAGAAAGCGGCAAAAACACGAGTAACTGGCTTTTAAAGCTTAAAGGCACACAAGAATCTTGTGTGCCTTTAGCTTTAAAAGCCAGTAACTCGTGTTTTTGCCGTTTTCTTGAAACGGCAAATGACAGTTGAAGACTTTAATGGCCTTTCTATCCCATAATTTACTTGTGTGAGATCTATCCCATAATTTCTTTATTTGAGACCTAGAGGTTATGCTTAGGTTAGAAAAAGGCCATTTTCTGGTATTGTTACTCAAAATACAGGAAACTTCCACCCATTAAACGCAATCTACATGAAGAGAACGTTGTATTGCCGTATAGTGCATCGAAATCCATTGAAAGCTCGAGAAATGGCGCCACTTTGAAGATATTAGGGTACACAAGTAACTTTGAGAGATTAAGGTTAGGTTACAAAAAAAACACATTTTCGGATTTTCTACTCCAAATAGGGCAAAACTGGCACGCCAGTCTGAAAGTACAGGAAGAGGCCGTTGTATTGCCGTATAGTGCATCGAAATCCATTAAAAGGTCGAGAAATGGCGCCACTTTGAAATTTAGGTTACACAAGTAAATTAATGCGTACTTGTTGGCTTTAAAAGCCAGTAACTCACTTTTCAACGTTTTGATCCCAAAAATGCACCTTTTTTCTCAGACCTAGTGGAAAATGTACATCTTTCACTAAGCAAATCGTTGCGCCATACGTCAGGCAAAGTTGGTTTTTCGCGAAATTTTTTGAACTACTCCTCCCCACCCCACACCACCCTCATAAAATACCTACAGATCAATTATTGGAAAGAAAGGCCAGAAAAGTCGTAAACTGTCATTTGCCCTTTCAAGAAAGCGGCAAAAACACGAGTAACTGGCTTTTAAAGCTTAAAGGCACACAAGATCTACGCTGTTTCCACAAAAGGAGCCCTAGAACCTAAAACCCCCTTTTGTGAAAACATGCTAGATCTTGTGTGCCTTTAGCTTTAAAAGCCAGTAACTCGTGTTTTTGCCGTTTTCTTGAAACGGCAAATGACTGTTGAAGACTTTAATGGCCTTTCTATCCCATAATTTACTTGTGTGAGATCTATCCCATAATTTCTTTATTTGAGACCTAGAGGTTATGCTTAGGTTAGAAAAAGGCCATTTTCTGGTATTGTTACTCAAAATACAGGAAACTTCCACCCATTAAACGCAATCTACATGAAGAGAACGTTGTATTGCCGTATAGTGCATCGAAATCCATTGAAAGCTCGAGAAATGGCGCCACTTTGAAGATATTAGGGTACACAAGTAACTTTGAGAGATTAAGGTTAGGTTACAAAAAAAACACATTTTCGGATTTTCTACTCCAAATAGGGCAAAACTGGCACGCCAGTCTGAAAGTACAGGAAGAGGCCGTTGTATTGCCGTATAGTGCATCGAAATCCATTAAAAGGTCGAGAAATGGCGCCACTTTGAAATTTAGGTTACACAAGTAAATTAATGCGTACTTGTTGGCTTTAAAAGCCAGTAACTCACTTTTCAACGTTTTGATCCCAAAAATGCACCTTTTTTCTCAGACCTAGTGGAAAATGTACATCTTTCACTAAGCAAATCGTTGCGCCATACGTCAGGCAAAGTTGGTTTTTCGCGAAATTTTTTGAACTACTCCTCCCCACCCCACACCACCCTCATAAAATACCTACAGATCAATTATTGGAAAGAAAGGCCAGAAAAGTCGTAAACTGTCATTTGCCCTTTCAAGAAAGCGGCAAAAACACGAGTAACTGGCTTTTAAAGCTTAAAGGCACACAAGAATCTTGTGTGCCTTTAGCTTTAAAAGCCAGTAACTCGTGTTTTTGCCGTTTTCTTGAAACGGCAAATGACAGTTGAAGACTTTAATGGCCTTTCTATCCCATAATTTACTTGTGTGAGATCTATCCCATAATTTCTTTATTTGAGACCTAGAGGTTATGCTTAGGTTAGAAAAAGGCCATTTTCTGGTATTGTTACTCAAAATACAGGAAACTTCCACCCATTAAACGCAATCTACATGAAGAGAACGTTGTATTGCCGTATAGTGCATCGAAATCCATTGAAAGCTCGAGAAATGGCGCCACTTTGAAGATATTAGGGTACACAAGTAACTTTGAGAGATTAAGGTTAGGTTACAAAAAAAACACATTTTCGGATTTTCTACTCCAAATAGGGCAAAACTGGCACGCCAGTCTGAAAGTACAGGAAGAGGCCGTTGTATTGCCGTATAGTGCATCGAAATCCATTAAAAGGTCGAGAAATGGCGCCACTTTGAAATTTAGGTTACACAAGTAAATTAATGCGTACTTGTTGGCTTTAAAAGCCAGTAACTCACTTTTCAACGTTTTGATCCCAAAAATGCACCTTTTTTCTCAGACCTAGTGGAAAATGTACATCTTTCACTAAGCAAATCGTTGCGCCATACGTCAGGCAAAGTTGGTTTTTCGCGAAATTTTTTGAACTACTCCTCCCCACCCCACACCACCCTCATAAAATACCTACAGATCAATTATTGGAAAGAAAGGCCAGAAAAGTCGTAAACTGTCATTTGCCCTTTCAAGAAAGCGGCAAAAACACGAGTAACTGGCTTTTAAAGCTTAAAGGCACACAAGATCTACGCTGTTTCCACAAAAGGAGCCCTAGAACCTAAAACCCCCTTTTGTGAAAACATGCTAGATCTTGTGTGCCTTTAGCTTTAAAAGCCAGTAACTCGTGTTTTTGCCGTTTTCTTGAAACGGCAAATGACAGTTGAAGACTTTAATGGCCTTTCTATCCCATAATTTACTTGTGTGAGATCTATCCCATAATTTCTTTATTTGAGACCTAGAGGTTATGCTTAGGTTAGAAAAAGGCCATTTTCTGGTATTGTTACTCAAAATACAGGAAACTTCCACCCATTAAACGCAATCTACATGAAGAGAACGTTGTATTGCCGTATAGTGCATCGAAATCCATTGAAAGCTCGAGAAATGGCGCCACTTTGAAGATATTAGGGTACACAAGTAACTTTGAGAGATTAAGGTTAGGTTACAAAAAAAACACATTTTCGGATTTTCTACTCCAAATAGGGCAAAACTGGCACGCCAGTCTGAAAGTACAGGAAGAGGCCGTTGTATTGCCGTATAGTGCATCGAAATCCATTAAAAGGTCGAGAAATGGCGCCACTTTGAAATTTAGGTTACACAAGTAAATTAATGCGTACTTGTTGGCTTTAAAAGCCAGTAACTCACTTTTCAACGTTTTGATCCCAAAAATGCACCTTTTTTCTCAGACCTAGTGGAAAATGTACATCTTTCACTAAGCAAATCGTTGCGCCATACGTCAGGCAAAGTTGGTTTTTCGCGAAATTTTTTGAACTACTCCTCCCCACCCCACACCACCCTCATAAAATACCTACAGATCAATTATTGGAAAGAAAGGCCAGAAAAGTCGTAAACTGTCATTTGCCCTTTCAAGAAAGCGGCAAAAACACGAGTAACTGGCTTTTAAAGCTTAAAGGCACACAAGAATCTTGTGTGCCTTTAGCTTTAAAAGCCAGTAACTCGTGTTTTTGCCGTTTTCTTGAAACGGCAAATGACAGTTGAAGACTTTAATGGCCTTTCTATCCCATAATTTACTTGTGTGAGATCTATCCCATAATTTCTTTATTTGAGACCTAGAGGTTATGCTTAGGTTAGAAAAAGGCCATTTTCTGGTATTGTTACTCAAAATACAGGAAACTTCCACCCATTAAACGCAATCTACATGAAGAGAACGTTGTATTGCCGTATAGTGCATCGAAATCCATTGAAAGCTCGAGAAATGGCGCCACTTTGAAGATATTAGGGTACACAAGTAACTTTGAGAGATTAAGGTTAGGTTACAAAAAAAACACATTTTCGGATTTTCTACTCCAAATAGGGCAAAACTGGCACGCCAGTCTGAAAGTACAGGAAGAGGCCGTTGTATTGCCGTATAGTGCATCGAAATCCATTAAAAGGTCGAGAAATGGCGCCACTTTGAAATTTAGGTTACACAAGTAAATTAATGCGTACTTGTTGGCTTTAAAAGCCAGTAACTCACTTTTCAACGTTTTGATCCCAAAAATGCACCTTTTTTCTCAGACCTAGTGGAAAATGTACATCTTTCACTAAGCAAATCGTTGCGCCATACGTCAGGCAAAGTTGGTTTTTCGCGAAATTTTTTGAACTACTCCTCCCCACCCCACACCACCCTCATAAAATACCTACAGATCAATTATTGGAAAGAAAGGCCAGAAAAGTCGTAAACTGTCATTTGCCCTTTCAAGAAAGCGGCAAAAACACGAGTAACTGGCTTTTAAAGCTTAAAGGCACACAAGAATCTTGTGTGCCTTTAGCTTTAAAAGCCAGTAACTCGTGTTTTTGCCGTTTTCTTGAAACGGCAAATGACAGTTGAAGACTTTAATGGCCTTTCTATCCCATAATTTACTTGTGTGAGATCTATCCCATAATTTCTTTATTTGAGACCTAGAGGTTATGCTTAGGTTAGAAAAAGGCCATTTTCTGGTATTGTTACTCAAAATACAGGAAACTTCCACCCATTAAACGCAATCTACATGAAGAGAACGTTGTATTGCCGTATAGTGCATCGAAATCCATTGAAAGCTCGAGAAATGGCGCCACTTTGAAGATATTAGGGTACACAAGTAACTTTGAGAGATTAAGGTTAGGTTACAAAAAAAACACATTTTCGGATTTTCTACTCCAAATAGGGCAAAACTGGCACGCCAGTCTGAAAGTACAGGAAGAGGCCGTTGTATTGCCGTATAGTGCATCGAAATCCATTAAAAGGTCGAGAAATGGCGCCACTTTGAAATTTAGGTTACACAAGTAAATTAATGCGTACTTGTTGGCTTTAAAAGCCAGTAACTCACTTTTCAACGTTTTGATCCCAAAAATGCACCTTTTTTCTCAGACCTAGTGGAAAATGTACATCTTTCACTAAGCAAATCGTTGCGCCATACGTCAGGCAAAGTTGGTTTTTCGCGAAATTTTTTGAACTACTCCTCCCCACCCCACACCACCCTCATAAAATACCTACAGATCAATTATTGGAAAGAAAGGCCAGAAAAGTCGTAAACTGTCATTTGCCCTTTCAAGAAAGCGGCAAAAACACGAGTAACTGGCTTTTAAAGCTTAAAGGCACACAAGATCTACGCTGTTTCCACAAAAGGAGCCCTAGAACCTAAAACCCCCTTTTGTGAAAACATGCTAGATCTTGTGTGCCTTTAGCTTTAAAAGCCAGTAACTCGTGTTTTTGCCGTTTTCTTGAAACGGCAAATGACAGTTGAAGACTTTAATGGCCTTTCTATCCCATAATTTACTTGTGTGAGATCTATCCCATAATTTCTTTATTTGAGACCTAGAGGTTATGCTTAGGTTAGAAAAAGGCCATTTTCTGGTATTGTTACTCAAAATACAGGAAACTTCCACCCATTAAACGCAATCTACATGAAGAGAACGTTGTATTGCCGTATAGTGCATCGAAATCCATTGAAAGCTCGAGAAATGGCGCCACTTTGAAGATATTAGGGTACACAAGTAACTTTGAGAGATTAAGGTTAGGTTACAAAAAAAACACATTTTCGGATTTTCTACTCCAAATAGGGCAAAACTGGCACGCCAGTCTGAAAGTACAGGAAGAGGCCGTTGTATTGCCGTATAGTGCATCGAAATCCATTAAAAGGTCGAGAAATGGCGCCACTTTGAAATTTAGGTTACACAAGTAAATTAATGCGTACTTGTTGGCTTTAAAAGCCAGTAACTCACTTTTCAACGTTTTGATCCCAAAAATGCACCTTTTTTCTCAGACCTAGTGGAAAATGTACATCTTTCACTAAGCAAATCGTTGCGCCATACGTCAGGCAAAGTTGGTTTTTCGCGAAATTTTTTGAACTACTCCTCCCCACCCCACACCACCCTCATAAAATACCTACAGATCAATTATTGGAAAGAAAGGCCAGAAAAGTCGTAAACTGTCATTTGCCCTTTCAAGAAAGCGGCAAAAACACGAGTAACTGGCTTTTAAAGCTTAAAGGCACACAAGAATCTTGTGTGCCTTTAGCTTTAAAAGCCAGTAACTCGTGTTTTTGCCGTTTTCTTGAAACGGCAAATGACAGTTGAAGACTTTAATGGCCTTTCTATCCCATAATTTACTTGTGTGAGATCTATCCCATAATTTCTTTATTTGAGACCTAGAGGTTATGCTTAGGTTAGAAAAAGGCCATTTTCTGGTATTGTTACTCAAAATACAGGAAACTTCCACCCATTAAACGCAATCTACATGAAGAGAACGTTGTATTGCCGTATAGTGCATCGAAATCCATTGAAAGCTCGAGAAATGGCGCCACTTTGAAGATATTAGGGTACACAAGTAACTTTGAGAGATTAAGGTTAGGTTACAAAAAAAACACATTTTCGGATTTTCTACTCCAAATAGGGCAAAACTGGCACGCCAGTCTGAAAGTACAGGAAGAGGCCGTTGTATTGCCGTATAGTGCATCGAAATCCATTAAAAGGTCGAGAAATGGCGCCACTTTGAAATTTAGGTTACACAAGTAAATTAATGCGTACTTGTTGGCTTTAAAAGCCAGTAACTCACTTTTCAACGTTTTGATCCCAAAAATGCACCTTTTTTCTCAGACCTAGTGGAAAATGTACATCTTTCACTAAGCAAATCGTTGCGCCATACGTCAGGCAAAGTTGGTTTTTCGCGAAATTTTTTGAACTACTCCTCCCCACCCCACACCACCCTCATAAAATACCTACAGATCAATTATTGGAAAGAAAGGCCAGAAAAGTCGTAAACTGTCATTTGCCCTTTCAAGAAAGCGGCAAAAACACGAGTAACTGGCTTTTAAAGCTTAAAGGCACACAAGAATCTTGTGTGCCTTTAGCTTTAAAAGCCAGTAACTCGTGTTTTTGCCGTTTTCTTGAAACGGCAAATGACAGTTGAAGACTTTAATGGCCTTTCTATCCCATAATTTACTTGTGTGAGATCTATCCCATAATTTCTTTATTTGAGACCTAGAGGTTATGCTTAGGTTAGAAAAAGGCCATTTTCTGGTATTGTTACTCAAAATACAGGAAACTTCCACCCATTAAACGCAATCTACATGAAGAGAACGTTGTATTGCCGTATAGTGCATCGAAATCCATTGAAAGCTCGAGAAATGGCGCCACTTTGAAGATATTAGGGTACACAAGTAACTTTGAGAGATTAAGGTTAGGTTACAAAAAAAACACATTTTCGGATTTTCTACTCCAAATAGGGCAAAACTGGCACGCCAGTCTGAAAGTACAGGAAGAGGCCGTTGTATTGCCGTATAGTGCATCGAAATCCATTAAAAGGTCGAGAAATGGCGCCACTTTGAAATTTAGGTTACACAAGTAAATTAATGCGTACTTGTTGGCTTTAAAAGCCAGTAACTCACTTTTCAACGTTTTGATCCCAAAAATGCACCTTTTTTCTCAGACCTAGTGGAAAATGTACATCTTTCACTAAGCAAATCGTTGCGCCATACGTCAGGCAAAGTTGGTTTTTCGCGAAATTTTTTGAACTACTCCTCCCCACCCCACACCACCCTCATAAAATACCTACAGATCAATTATTGGAAAGAAAGGCCAGAAAAGTCGTAAACTGTCATTTGCCCTTTCAAGAAAGCGGCAAAAACACGAGTAACTGGCTTTTAAAGCTTAAAGGCACACAAGATCTACGCTGTTTCCACAAAAGGAGCCCTAGAACCTAAAACCCCCTTTTGTGAAAACATGCTAGATCTTGTGTGCCTTTAGCTTTAAAAGCCAGTAACTCGTGTTTTTGCCGTTTTCTTGAAACGGCAAATGACAGTTGAAGACTTTAATGGCCTTTCTATCCCATAATTTACTTGTGTGAGATCTATCCCATAATTTCTTTATTTGAGACCTAGAGGTTATGCTTAGGTTAGAAAAAGGCCATTTTCTGGTATTGTTACTCAAAATACAGGAAACTTCCACCCATTAAACGCAATCTACATGAAGAGAACGTTGTATTGCCGTATAGTGCATCGAAATCCATTGAAAGCTCGAGAAATGGCGCCACTTTGAAGATATTAGGGTACACAAGTAACTTTGAGAGATTAAGGTTAGGTTACAAAAAAAACACATTTTCGGATTTTCTACTCCAAATAGGGCAAAACTGGCACGCCAGTCTGAAAGTACAGGAAGAGGCCGTTGTATTGCCGTATAGTGCATCGAAATCCATTAAAAGGTCGAGAAATGGCGCCACTTTGAAATTTAGGTTACACAAGTAAATTAATGCGTACTTGTTGGCTTTAAAAGCCAGTAACTCACTTTTCAACGTTTTGATCCCAAAAATGCACCTTTTTTCTCAGACCTAGTGGAAAATGTACATCTTTCACTAAGCAAATCGTTGCGCCATACGTCAGGCAAAGTTGGTTTTTCGCGAAATTTTTTGAACTACTCCTCCCCACCCCACACCACCCTCATAAAATACCTACAGATCAATTATTGGAAAGAAAGGCCAGAAAAGTCGTAAACTGTCATTTGCCCTTTCAAGAAAGCGGCAAAAACACGAGTAACTGGCTTTTAAAGCTTAAAGGCACACAAGAATCTTGTGTGCCTTTAGCTTTAAAAGCCAGTAACTCGTGTTTTTGCCGTTTTCTTGAAACGGCAAATGACAGTTGAAGACTTTAATGGCCTTTCTATCCCATAATTTACTTGTGTGAGATCTATCCCATAATTTCTTTATTTGAGACCTAGAGGTTATGCTTAGGTTAGAAAAAGGCCATTTTCTGGTATTGTTACTCAAAATACAGGAAACTTCCACCCATTAAACGCAATCTACATGAAGAGAACGTTGTATTGCCGTATAGTGCATCGAAATCCATTGAAAGCTCGAGAAATGGCGCCACTTTGAAGATATTAGGGTACACAAGTAACTTTGAGAGATTAAGGTTAGGTTACAAAAAAAACACATTTTCGGATTTTCTACTCCAAATAGGGCAAAACTGGCACGCCAGTCTGAAAGTACAGGAAGAGGCCGTTGTATTGCCGTATAGTGCATCGAAATCCATTAAAAGGTCGAGAAATGGCGCCACTTTGAAATTTAGGTTACACAAGTAAATTAATGCGTACTTGTTGGCTTTAAAAGCCAGTAACTCACTTTTCAACGTTTTGATCCCAAAAATGCACCTTTTTTCTCAGACCTAGTGGAAAATGTACATCTTTCACTAAGCAAATCGTTGCGCCATACGTCAGGCAAAGTTGGTTTTTCGCGAAATTTTTTGAACTACTCCTCCCCACCCCACACCACCCTCATAAAATACCTACAGATCAATTATTGGAAAGAAAGGCCAGAAAAGTCGTAAACTGTCATTTGCCCTTTCAAGAAAGCGGCAAAAACACGAGTAACTGGCTTTTAAAGCTTAAAGGCACACAAGATCTACGCTGTTTCCACAAAAGGAGCCCTAGAACCTAAAACCCCCTTTTGTGAAAACATGCTAGATCTTGTGTGCCTTTAGCTTTAAAAGCCAGTAACTCGTGTTTTTGCCGTTTTCTTGAAACGGCAAATGACAGTTGAAGACTTTAATGGCCTTTCTATCCCATAATTTACTTGTGTGAGATCTATCCCATAATTTCTTTATTTGAGACCTAGAGGTTATGCTTAGGTTAGAAAAAGGCCATTTTCTGGTATTGTTACTCAAAATACAGGAAACTTCCACCCATTAAACGCAATCTACATGAAGAGAACGTTGTATTGCCGTATAGTGCATCGAAATCCATTGAAAGCTCGAGAAATGGCGCCACTTTGAAGATATTAGGGTACACAAGTAACTTTGAGAGATTAAGGTTAGGTTACAAAAAAAACACATTTTCGGATTTTCTACTCCAAATAGGGCAAAACTGGCACGCCAGTCTGAAAGTACAGGAAGAGGCCGTTGTATTGCCGTATAGTGCATCGAAATCCATTAAAAGGTCGAGAAATGGCGCCACTTTGAAATTTAGGTTACACAAGTAAATTAATGCGTACTTGTTGGCTTTAAAAGCCAGTAACTCACTTTTCAACGTTTTGATCCCAAAAATGCACCTTTTTTCTCAGACCTAGTGGAAAATGTACATCTTTCACTAAGCAAATCGTTGCGCCATACGTCAGGCAAAGTTGGTTTTTCGCGAAATTTTTTGAACTACTCCTCCCCACCCCACACCACCCTCATAAAATACCTACAGATCAATTATTGGAAAGAAAGGCCAGAAAAGTCGTAAACTGTCATTTGCCCTTTCAAGAAAGCGGCAAAAACACGAGTAACTGGCTTTTAAAGCTTAAAGGCACACAAGATCTACGCTGTTTCCACAAAAGGAGCCCTAGAACCTAAAACCCCCTTTTGTGAAAACATGCTAGATCTTGTGTGCCTTTAGCTTTAAAAGCCAGTAACTCGTGTTTTTGCCGTTTTCTTGAAACGGCAAATGACAGTTGAAGACTTTAATGGCCTTTCTATCCCATAATTTACTTGTGTGAGATCTATCCCATAATTTCTTTATTTGAGACCTAGAGGTTATGCTTAGGTTAGAAAAAGGCCATTTTCTGGTATTGTTACTCAAAATACAGGAAACTTCCACCCATTAAACGCAATCTACATGAAGAGAACGTTGTATTGCCGTATAGTGCATCGAAATCCATTGAAAGCTCGAGAAATGGCGCCACTTTGAAGATATTAGGGTACACAAGTAACTTTGAGAGATTAAGGTTAGGTTACAAAAAAAACACATTTTCGGATTTTCTACTCCAAATAGGGCAAAACTGGCACGCCAGTCTGAAAGTACAGGAAGAGGCCGTTGTATTGCCGTATAGTGCATCGAAATCCATTAAAAGGTCGAGAAATGGCGCCACTTTGAAATTTAGGTTACACAAGTAAATTAATGCGTACTTGTTGGCTTTAAAAGCCAGTAACTCACTTTTCAACGTTTTGATCCCAAAAATGCACCTTTTTTCTCAGACCTAGTGGAAAATGTACATCTTTCACTAAGCAAATCGTTGCGCCATACGTCAGGCAAAGTTGGTTTTTCGCGAAATTTTTTGAACTACTCCTCCCCACCCCACACCACCCTCATAAAATACCTACAGATCAATTATTGGAAAGAAAGGCCAGAAAAGTCGTAAACTGTCATTTGCCCTTTCAAGAAAGCGGCAAAAACACGAGTAACTGGCTTTTAAAGCTTAAAGGCACACAAGATCTACGCTGTTTCCACAAAAGGAGCCCTAGAACCTAAAACCCCCTTTTGTGAAAACATGCTAGATCTTGTGTGCCTTTAGCTTTAAAAGCCAGTAACTCGTGTTTTTGCCGTTTTCTTGAAACGGCAAATGACAGTTGAAGACTTTAATGGCCTTTCTATCCCATAATTTACTTGTGTGAGATCTATCCCATAATTTCTTTATTTGAGACCTAGAGGTTATGCTTAGGTTAGAAAAAGGCCATTTTCTGGTATTGTTACTCAAAATACAGGAAACTTCCACCCATTAAACGCAATCTACATGAAGAGAACGTTGTATTGCCGTATAGTGCATCGAAATCCATTGAAAGCTCGAGAAATGGCGCCACTTTGAAGATATTAGGGTACACAAGTAACTTTGAGAGATTAAGGTTAGGTTACAAAAAAAACACATTTTCGGATTTTCTACTCCAAATAGGGCAAAACTGGCACGCCAGTCTGAAAGTACAGGGAAGAGGCCGTTGTATTGCCCGTATAGTGCATCGAAATCCATTAAAAGGTCGAGAAAATGGCGCCACTTTGAAATTTAGGTTACACAAGTAAAATTAATGCGTACTTGTTGGCTTTAAAAAGCCAGTAACTCACTTTTCAACGTTTTGATCCCAAAAATGCACCTTTTTTCTCAGACCTAGTGGAAAATGTACATCTTTCACTAAGCAAATCGTTGCGCCATACGTCAGGCAAAGTTGTTTTTCGCGAAATTTTTTGAAACTACTCCTCCCACCCCACACCAACCCTCATAAAATACCTACAGATCAATTATTGGAAAGAAAGGCCAGAAATGTCGTAAACTGTCATTTGCCTTTCAAGAAAGCGGCAAAAACACGAGTAACTGGCTTTTAAAGCTTAAAGGCACACAAGATCTACGCTGTTTCCACAAAAGGAGCCCTAGAACCTAAAACCCCCTTTTGTGAAAACATGCTAGATCTTGTGTGCCTTTAGCTTTAAAAGCCAGTAACTCGTGTTTTTGCCCGTTTTCTTGAAACGGCAAAATGACAGTGAAGACTTTAATGGCCTTTCTATCCCATAATTTACTTGTGTAGAGATCTATCCCATAATTTCTTTATTTGAGACCTAGAGGTTATGCTTAGTTAGAAAAGGCCATTTTCTGGTATTGTTACTCAAAATACAGGAAACTTCCACCCATTAAAACGCAATCTACATGAAGAGAACGTTGTATCGTATAGTGCATCGAAATCCATTGAAAGCTCGAGAAATGGCGCCACTTTGAAGATATTAGGGTACACAAGTAACTTTGAGAGATTAAGGTTAGGTTACAAAAAAAACACATTTTCGGATTTTCTACTCCAAATAGGGCAAAACTGGCACGCCAGTCTGAAAGTACAGGAAGAGGCCGTTGTATTGCCGTATAGTGCATCGAAATCCATTAAAAGGTCGAGAAATGGCGCCACTTTGAAATTTAGGTTACACAAGTAAATTAATGCGTACTTGTTGGCTTTAAAAGCCAGTAACTCACTTTTCAACGTTTTGATCCCAAAAATGCACCTTTTTTCTCAGACCTAGTGGAAAATGTACATCTTTCACTAAGCAAATCGTTGCGCCATACGTCAGGCAAAGTTGGTTTTTCGCGAAATTTTTTGAACTACTCCTCCCCACCCCACACCACCCTCATAAAATACCTACAGATCAATTATTGGAAAGAAAGGCCAGAAAAGTCGTAAACTGTCATTTGCCCTTTCAAGAAAGCGGCAAAAACACGAGTAACTGGCTTTTAAAGCTTAAAGGCACACAAGATCTACGCTGTTTCCACAAAAGGAGCCCTAGAACCTAAAACCCCCTTTTGTGAAAACATGCTAGATCTTGTGTGCCTTTAGCTTTAAAAGCCAGTAACTCGTGTTTTTGCCGTTTTCTTGAAACGGCAAATGACAGTTGAAGACTTTAATGGCCTTTCTATCCCATAATTTACTTGTGTGAGATCTATCCCATAATTTCTTTATTTGAGACCTAGAGGTTATGCTTAGGTTAGAAAAAGGCCATTTTCTGGTATTGTTACTCAAAATACAGGAAACTTCCACCCATTAAACGCAATCTACATGAAGAGAACGTTGTATTGCCGTATAGTGCATCGAAATCCATTGAAAGCTCGAGAAATGGCGCCACTTTGAAGATATTAGGGTACACAAGTAACTTTGAGAGATTAAGGTTAGGTTACAAAAAAAAACACATTTTCGGATTTTCTACTCCAAATAGGGCAAAACTGGCACGCCAGTCTGAAAGTACAGGAAGAGGCCGTTGTATTGCCGTATAGTGCATCGAAATCCATTAAAAGGTCGAGAAATGGCGCCACTTTGAAATTTAGGTTACACAAGTAAATTAATGCGTACTTGTTGGCTTTAAAAGCCAGTAACTCACTTTTCAAACGTTTTGATCCCAAAAATGCACCTTTTTTCTCAGACCTAGTGGAAAATGTACATCTTTCACTAAGCAAATCGTTGCGCCATACGTCAGGCAAAGTTGGTTTTTCGCGAAATTTTTTGAACTACTCCTCCCCACCCCACACCACCCTCATAAAATACCTACAGATCAATTATTGGAAAGAAAGGCCAGAAAAGTCGTAAACTGTCATTTGCCCTTTCAAGAAAGCGGCAAAAACACGAGTAACTGGCTTTTAAAGCTTAAAGGCACACAAGATCTACGCTGTTTCCACAAAAGGAGCCCTAGAACCTAAAACCCCCCTTTTGTGAAAACATGCTAGATCTTGTGTGCCTTTAGCTTTAAAAGCCAGTAACTCGTGTTTTTGCCGTTTTCTTGAAACGGCAAATGACAGTTGAAGACTTTAATGGCCTTTCTATCCCATAATTTACTTGTGTGAGATCTATCCCATAATTTCTTTATTTGAGACCTAGAGGTTATGCTTAGGTTAGAAAAAGGCCATTTTCTGGTATTGTTACTCAAAATACAGGAAACTTCCACCCATTAAACGCAATCTACATGAAGAGAACGTTGTATTGCCGTATAGTGCATCGAAATCCATTGAAAGCTCGAGAAATGGCGCCACTTTGAAGATATTAGGGTACACAAGTAACTTTGAGAGATTAAGGTTAGGTTACAAAAAAAACACATTTTCGGATTTTCCTACTCCAAATAGGGCAAAACTGGCACGCCAGTCTGAAAGTACAGGAAGAGGCCGTTGTATTGCCGTATAGTGCATCGAAATCCATTAAAAGGTCGAGAAATGGCGCCACTTTGAAATTTAGGTTACACAAGTAAATTAATGCGTACTTGTTGGCTTTAAAAGCCAGTAACTCACTTTTCAACGTTTTGATCCCAAAAATGCACCTTTTTTCTCAGACCTAGTGGAAAATGTACATCTTTCACTAAGCAAATCGTTGCGCCATACGTCAGGCAAAGTTGGTTTTTCGCGAAATTTTTTGAACTACTCCTCCCCACCCCACACCACCCTCATAAAATACCTACAGATCAATTATTGGAAAGAAAGGCCAGAAAAGTCGTAAACTGTCATTTGCCCTTTCAAGAAAGCGGCAAAAACACGAGTAACTGGCTTTTAAAGCTTAAAGGCACACAAGATCTACGCTGTTTCCACAAAAGGAGCCTAGAACCTAAAACCCCCTTTTGTGAAAACATGCTAGATCTTGTGTGCCTTTAGCTTTAAAAGCCAGTAACTCGTGTTTTTGCCGTTTTCTTGAAACGGCAAATGACAGTTGAAGACTTTAATGGCCTTTCTATCCCATAATTTACTTGTGTGAGATCTATCCCATAATTTCTTTATTTGAGACCCTAGAGGTTATGCTTAGGTTAGAAAAAGGCCATTTTCTGGTATTGTTACTCAAAATACAGGAAACTTCCACCCATTAAACGCAATCTACATGAAGAGAACGTTGTATTGCCGTATAGTGCATCGAAATCCATTGAAAGCTCGAGAAATGGCGCCACTTTGAAGATATTAGGGTACACAAGTAACTTTGAGAGATTAAGGTTAGGTTACAAAAAAAACACATTTTCGGATTTTCTACTCCAAATAGGGCAAAACTGGCACGCCAGTCTGAAAGTACAGGAAGAGGCCGTTGTATTGCCGTATAGTGCATCGAAATCCATTAAAAGGTCGAGAAATGGCGCCACTTTGAAATTTAGGTTACACAAGTAAATTAATGCGTACTTGTTGGCTTTAAAAGCCAGTAACTCACTTTTCAACGTTTTGATCCCAAAAATGCACCTTTTTTCTCAGACCTAGTGGAAAATGTACATCTTTCACTAAGCAAATCGTTGCGCCATACGTCAGGCAAAGTTGGTTTTTCGCGAAATTTTTTGAACTACTCCTCCCCACCCCACACCACCCTCATAAAATACCTACAGATCAATTATTGGAAAGAAAGGCCAGAAAAGTCGTAAACTGTCATTTGCCCTTTCAAGAAAGCGGCAAAAACACGAGTAACTGGCTTTTAAAGCTTAAAGGCACACAAGATCTACGCTGTTTCCACAAAAGGAGCCCTAGAACCTAAAACCCCCTTTTGTGAAAACATGCTAGATCTTGTGTGCCTTTAGCTTTAAAAGCCAGTAACTCGTGTTTTTGCCGTTTTCTTGAAACGGCAAATGACAGTTGAAGACTTTAATGGCCTTTCTATCCCATAATTTACTTGTGTGAGATCTATCCCATAATTTCTTTATTTGAGACCTAGAGGTTATGCTTAGGTTAGAAAAAGGCCATTTTCTGGTATTGTTACTCAAAATACAGGAAACTTCCACCCATTAAACGCAATCTACATGAAGAGAACGTTGTATTGCCGTATAGTGCATCGAAATCCATTGAAAGCTCGAGAAATGGCGCCACTTTGAAGATATTAGGGTACACAAGTAACTTTGAGAGATTAAGGTTAGGTTACAAAAAAAACACATTTTCGGATTTTCTACTCCAAATAGGGCAAAACTGGCACGCCAGTCTGAAAGTACAGGAAGAGGCCGTTGTATTGCCGTATAGTGCATCGAAATCCATTAAAAGGTCGAGAAATGGCGCCACTTTGAAATTTAGGTTACACAAGTAAATTAATGCGTACTTGTTGGCTTTAAAAGCCAGTAACTCACTTTTCAACGTTTTGATCCCAAAAATGCACCTTTTTTCTCAGACCTAGTGGAAAATGTACATCTTTCACTAAGCAAATCGTTGCGCCATACGTCAGGCAAAGTTGGTTTTTCGCGAAATTTTTTGAACTACTCCTCCCCACCCCACACCACCCTCATAAAATACCTACAGATCAATTATTGGAAAGAAAGGCCAGAAAAGTCGTAAACTGTCATTTGCCCTTTCAAGAAAGCGGCAAAAACACGAGTAACTGGCTTTTAAAGCTTAAAGGCACACAAGATCTACGCTGTTTCCACAAAAGGAGCCCTAGAACCTAAAACCCCCTTTTGTGAAAACATGCTAGATCTTGTGTGCCTTTAGCTTTAAAAGCCAGTAACTCGTGTTTTTGCCGTTTTCTTGAAACGGCAAATGACAGTTGAAGACTTTAATGGCCTTTCTATCCCATAATTTACTTGTGTGAGATCTATCCCATAATTTCTTTATTGAGACCTAGAGGTTATGCTTAGGTTAGAAAAAGGCCATTTTCTGGTATTGTTACTCAAAATACAGGAAACTTCCACCCATTAAACGCAATCTACATGAAGAGAACGTTGTATTGCCGTATAGTGCATCGAAATCCATTGAAAGCTCGAGAAATGGCGCCACTTTGAAGATATTAGGGTACACAAGTAACTTTGAGAGATTAAGGTTAGGTTACAAAAAAAACACATTTTCGGATTTTCTACTCCAAATAGGGCAAAACTGGCACGCCAGTCTGAAAGTACAGGAAGAGGCCGTTGTATTGCCGTATAGTGCATCGAAATCCATTAAAAGGTCGAGAAATGGCGCCACTTTGAAATTTAGGTTACACAAGTAAATTAATGCGTACTTGTTGGCTTTAAAAGCCAGTAACTCACTTTTCAACGTTTTGATCCCAAAAATGCACCTTTTTTCTCAGACCTAGTGGAAAATGTACATCTTTCACTAAGCAAATCGTTGCGCCATACGTCAGGCAAAGTTGGTTTTTCGCGAAATTTTTTGAACTACTCCTCCCCACCCCACACCACCCTCATAAAATACCTACAGATCAATTATTGGAAAGAAAGGCCAGAAAAGTCGTAAACTGTCATTTGCCCTTTCAAGAAAGCGGCAAAAACACGAGTAACTGGCTTTTAAAGCTTAAAGGCACACAAGATCTACGCTGTTTCCACAAAAGGAGCCCTAGAACCTAAAACCCCCTTTTGTGAAAACATGCTAGATCTTGTGTGCCTTTAGCTTTAAAAGCCAGTAACTCGTGTTTTTGCCGTTTTCTTGAAACGGCAAATGACAGTTGAAGACTTTAATGGCCTTTCTATCCCATAATTTACTTGTGTGAGATCTATCCCATAATTTCTTTATTGAGACCTAGAGGTTATGCTTAGGTTAGAAAAAGGCCATTTTCTGGTATTGTTACTCAAAATACAGGAAACTTCCACCCATTAAACGCAATCTACATGAAGAGAACGTTGTATTGCCGTATAGTGCATCGAAATCCATTGAAAGCTCGAGAAATGGCGCCACTTTGAAGATATTAGGGTACACAAGTAACTTTGAGAGATTAAGGTTAGGTTACAAAAAAAACACATTTTCGGATTTTCTACTCCAAATAGGGCAAAACTGGCACGCCAGTCTGAAAGTACAGGAAGAGGCCGTTGTATTGCCGTATAGTGCATCGAAATCCATTAAAAGGTCGAGAAATGGCGCCACTTTGAAATTTAGGTTACACAAGTAAATTAATGCGTACTTGTTGGCTTTAAAAGCCAGTAACTCACTTTCAACGTTTTGATCCCAAAAATGCACCTTTTTTCTCAGACCTAGTGGAAAATGTACATCTTTCACTAAGCAAATCGTTGCGCCATACGTCAGGCAAAGTTGGTTTTTTCGCGAAATTTTTTGAACTACTCCTCCCCACCCCACACCACCCTCATAAAATACCTACAGATCAATTATTGGAAAGAAAGGCCAGAAAAGTCGTAAACTGTCATTTGCCCTTTCAAGAAAGCGGCAAAAACACGAGTAACTGGCTTTTAAAGCTTAAAGGCACACAAGATCTACGCTGTTTCCACAAAAGGAGCCCTAGAACCTAAAACCCCCTTTTGTGAAAACATGCTAGATCTTGTGTGCCTTTAGCTTTAAAAGCCAGTAACTCGTGTTTTTGCCGTTTTCTTGAAACGGCAAATGACAGTTGAAGACTTTAATGGCCTTTCTATCCCATAATTTACTTGTGTGAGATCTATCCCATAATTTCTTTATTTGAGACCTAGAGGTTATGCTTAGGTTAGAAAAAGGCCATTTTCTGGTATTGTTACTCAAAATACAGGAAACTTCCACCCATTAAACGCAATCTACATGAAGAGAACGTTGTATTGCCGTATAGTGCATCGAAATCCATTGAAAGCTCGAGAAATGGCGCCACTTTGAAGATATTAGGGTACACAAGTAACTTTGAGAGATTAAGGTTAGGTTACAAAAAAAACACATTTTCGGATTTTCTACTCCAAATAGGGCAAAACTGGCACGCCAGTCTGAAAGTACAGGAAGAGGCCGTTGTATTGCCGTATAGTGCATCGAAATCCATTAAAAGGTCGAGAAATGGCGCCACTTTGAAATTTAGGTTACACAAGTAAATTAATGCGTACTTGTTGGCTTTAAAAGCCAGTAACTCACTTTTCAACGTTTTGATCCCAAAAATGCACCTTTTTTCTCAGACCTAGTGGAAAATGTACATCTTTCACTAAGCAAATCGTTGCGCCATACGTCAGGCAAAGTTGGTTTTTCGCGAAATTTTTTGAACTACTCCTCCCCACCCCACACCACCCTCATAAAATACCTACAGATCAATTATTGGAAAGAAAGGCCAGAAAAGTCGTAAACTGTCATTTGCCCTTTCAAGAAAGCGGCAAAACCACGAGTAACTGGCTTTTAAAGCTTAAAGGCACACAAGAATCTTGTGTGCCTTTAGCTTTAAAAGCCAGTAACTCGTGTTTTTGCCGTTTTCTTGAAACGGCAAATGACAGTTGAAGACTTTAATGGCCTTTCTATCCCATAATTTACTTGTGTGAGATCTATCCCATAATTTCTTTATTTGAGACCTAGAGGTTATGCTTAGGTTAGAAAAAGGCCATTTTCTGGTATTGTTACTCAAAATACAGGAAACTTCCACCCATTAAACGCAATCTACATGAAGAGAACGTTGTATTGCCGTATAGTGCATCGAAATCCATTGAAAGCTCGAGAAATGGCGCCACTTTGAAGATAGTTAGGGTACACAAGTAACTTTGAGAGATTAAGGTTAGGTTACAAAAAAAACACATTTTCGGATTTTCTACTCCAAATAGGGCAAAACTGGCACGCCAGTCTGAAAGTACAGGAAGAGGCCGTTGTATTGCCGTATAGTGCATCGAAATCCATTAAAAGGTCGAGAAATGGCGCCACTTTGAAATTTAGGTTACACAAGTAAATTAATGCGTACTTGTTGGCTTTAAAAGCCAGTAACTCACTTTTCAACGTTTTTGATCCCAAAAATGCACCTTTTTTCTCAGACCTAGTGGAAAATGTACATCTTTCACTAAGCAAATCGTTGCGCCATACGTCAGGCAAAGTTGGTTTTTCGCGAAATTTTTTGAACTACTCCTCCCCACCCCACACCACCCTCATAAAATACCTACAGATCAATTATTGGAAAGAAAGGCCAGAAAAGTCGTAAACTGTCATTTGCCCTTTCAAGAAAGCGGCAAAAACACGAGTAACTGGCTTTTAAAGCTTAAAGGCACACAAGATCTACGCTGTTTCCACAAAAGGAGCCCTAGAACCTAAAACCCCCTTTTGTGAAAACATGCTAGATCTTGTGTGCCTTTAGCTTTAAAAGCCAGTAACTCGTGTTTTTGCCGTTTTCTTGAAACGGCAAATGACAGTTGAAGACTTTAATGGCCTTTCTATCCCATAATTTACTTGTGTGAGATCTATCCCATAATTTCTTTATTTGAGACCTAGAGGTTATGCTTAGGTTAGAAAAAGGCCATTTTCTGGTATTGTTACTCAAAATACAGGAAACTTCCACCCATTAAACGCAATCTACATGAAGAGAACGTTGTATTGCCGTATAGTGCATCGAAATCCATTGAAAGCTCGAGAAATGGCGCCACTTTGAAGATATTAGGGTACACAAGTAACTTTGAGAGATTAAGGTTAGGTTACAAAAAAAACACATTTTCGGATTTTCTACTCCAAATAGGGCAAAACTGGCACGCCAGTCTGAAAGTACAGGAAGAGGCCGTTGTATTGCCGTATAGTGCATCGAAATCCATTAAAAGGTCGAGAAATGGCGCCACTTTGAAATTTAGGTTACACAAGTAAATTAATGCGTACTTGTTGGCTTTAAAAGCCAGTAACTCACTTTTCAACGTTTTGATCCCAAAAATGCACCTTTTTTCTCAGACCTAGTGGAAAATGTACATCTTTCACTAAGCAAATCGTTGCGCCATACGTCAGGCAAAGTTGGTTTTTCGCGAAATTTTTTGAACTACTCCTCCCCACCCCACACCACCCTCATAAAATACCTACAGATCAATTATTGAAAGAAAGGCCAGAAAAGTCGTAAACTGTCATTTGCCCTTTCAAGAAAGCGGCAAAAACACGAGTAACTGGCTTTTAAAAGCTTAAAGGCACACAAGATCTACGCTGTTTCCACAAAAGGAGCCCTAGAACCTAAAACCCCCCTTTTGTGAAAACATGCTAGATCTTGTGTGCCTTTAGCTTTAAAAGCCAGTAACTCGTGTTTTTGCCGTTTTCTTGAAACGGCAAATGACAGTTGAAGACTTTAATGGCCTTTCTATCCCATAATTTACTTGTGTGAGATCTATCCCATAATTTCTTTATTTGAGACCTAGAGGTTATGCTTAGGTTAGAAAAAGGCCATTTTCTGGTATTGTTACTCAAAATACAGGAAACTTCCACCCATTAAACGCAATCTACATGAAGAGAACGTTGTATTGCCGTATAGTGCATCGAAATCCATTGAAAGCTCGAGAAATGGCGCCACTTTGAAGATATTAGGGTACACAAGTAACTTTGAGAGATTAAGGTTAGGTTACAAAAAAAACACATTTTCGGATTTTCTACTCCAAATAGGGCAAAACTGGCACGCCAGTCTGAAAGTACAGGAAGAGGCCGTTGTATTGCCGTATAGTGCATCGAAATCCATTAAAAGGTCGAGAAATGGCGCCACTTTGAAATTTAGGTTACACAAGTAAATTAATGCGTACTTGTTGGCTTTAAAAGCCAGTAACTCACTTTTCAACGTTTTGATCCCAAAAATGCACCTTTTTTCTCAGACCTAGTGGAAAATGTACATCTTTCACTAAGCAAATCGTTGCGCCATACGTCAGGCAAAGTTGGTTTTTCGCGAAATTTTTTGAACTACTCCTCCCCACCCCACACCACCCTCATAAAATACCTACAGATCAATTATTGGAAAGAAAGGCCAGAAAAGTCGTAAACTGTCATTTGCCCTTTCAAGAAAGCGGCAAAAACACGAGTAACTGGCTTTTAAAGCTTAAAGGCACACAAGAATCTTGTGTGCCTTTAGCTTTAAAAGCCAGTAACTCGTGTTTTTGCCGTTTTCTTGAAACGGCAAATGACAGTTGAAGACTTTAATGGCCTTTCTATCCCATAATTTACTTGTGTGAGATCTATCCCATAATTTCTTTATTTGAGACCTAGAGGTTATGCTTAGGTTAGAAAAAGGCCATTTTCTG
>JAOWCC010001086.1:0-39713 GCA_030867875.1 Actinernus sp. WN-2022 | reverse complement strand
TTCCTGATTCATCATTCATCATTCCTGATTCATCATTCCTGATTCCTGATTCATCATCCTGATTCCTGATTCCTGATTCATCATTCCCGATTCATCATTCATCATTCCTGATTCATCATTCCTGATTCCTGATTCCTAATTCATCATTCATCATTCCTGATTCATCATTCCTCATTCCTGATTCATCATTCCTGATTCCTGATTGATCATTCCTCATTCATCATTCCTTATTCCTGATTCATCATTCCTGATTCCTGATTCCTGTTTCACCATTCCTGATTCCTGATTCGTCATTCCTCTTTCCTGATTCATCATTCCTGATTCCTGATATATCATTCATCATTCCTGATTCATCATTACTGATTCCTGATTCATCATTCCTGATTCCTGATTCATCATTCATCATTCCTGATTCATCATTCTGATTCCTGATTCTCAGTCCTCATTCCTGATTCATCATTCCTCATTTCTGATTGATCATTCCTCATTCCTGATTCATCATTCCTGATCTTGATTCATCATTCCTGATTCCTGATTAATCACTTCTGATTCCTGATTCCTGATTCATCATTCCTGATTCATCAATCCTGATTCATCATTCATCATTCCTGATTCATCATTCTGATTCCTTGATTCATCATTGCTGATTCCTGATTCATCATTCATCATTCCTGATTCCTGATTCATCATTCCTGATTCATCATTCATCATTCCTGTTTCATCATTCATCATTCCTGATTCATCATTGCTGATTCCTGATTCATCATTCATCATTCCTGATTCATCATTGCTGATTCCGGATTCATCATTCATCATTCCTGATTCATCATTCGTCATTCCTGATTCATCATTCCTGATCCTGACTCATCATTCATCATTCCTGATTCATCATTCCTTATTCCTGATTCATCATTCCTGATTCCTGATTCATCATTCCTGATTCCTGATTCATCATTCCTGATTCCTGATTCCTGATTCATCATTCCCGATTCATCATTCATCATTCCTGATTCATCATTCCTGATTCCTGATTCCTGATTCATCATTCATCATTCCTGATTCATCATTCCTCATTCCTGATTCATCATTCCTGATTCCTGATTGATCATTCTCATTCCTGATTGATCATTCCTCAATTCCTGATTCATCATTCCTGATTCTTGATTCATCATTCCTGATTCCTGATTAATCACTCCTGATTCCTAATTCCTGATTGATCATTCCTGATTCATCATTCATCATTCCTGATTCATCATTCATCATTCCTGATTCATCATTCCTGATTCATCATTCCTGATTCCTGATTCATCATTGCTGATTCCTGATTCATAATTCATCTTTCCTGATTCCTGATTCATCATTCCTGATTCCTGATTGATCATTCATCATTCCTGATTCATCATTCATCATCCTGAATCATCATTCCTGATTCCTGATTCCTGATTCATCATTCCTGATTCATCATTCCTGATTCCTGATTCATCATTGCTGATTCCTGATTCATCATTCATCATTCCTGATTCCTGATTCTGATTCATCATTCCTGATTCATCATTCCTGATTTCTGATTCATCATTCATCATTCCTGATTCGATTCATCATTCTGATTCATCATTCCTGATCCATCATTCATCATTCCTGATTCATCATTGCTGATTCCTGATTCATCATTCATCATTCCTGATTCCTGATTTATCATTCCTGATTCATTCATTCATCATTCCTGATTCCTGATTTATCATTCCTGATTCATCATTCATCATTCCTCATTCCTGATTCATCATTCCTCATTCCTGATTGATCATTCCTCATTCTGATTCATCATTCCTGATTCTTGATTCATCATTCCTGATTCCTGATTAATCACTCCTGATTCCTGATTCCTGATTCATCATTCCTGATTCATCAATCCTGATTCATCATTCATCATTCCTGATTCATCATTCCTGATTCCTGATTCATCATTGCTGATTCCTGATTCATCATTCATCATTCCTGATTCCTGATTCATCATTCCTGATTCATCATTCATCATTCCTGATTCATCATTCATCATTCTGATTTCATCATTGCTGATTCTGATTCATCATTCATCATTCCTGATTCATCATTGCTGATTCCGGATCATCATTCATCATTCCTGATTCATCATTCATCATTCTGATTCATCATTCCTGATTCCTGACTCATCATTCATCATTCCTGATTCATCATTCCTTATTCCTGATTCATCATTCCTGATTCCTGATTCATCATTCATCATTCCTGATTCATCATTCCTGATTCCTGATTCATCATTCCTGATTCCTGATTCCTGATTCATCATTCCCGATTCATCATTCATCATTCCTGATTCATCATTCCTGATTCCTGATTCCTAATTCATCATTCATCATTCCTGATTCATCATTCCTCATTCCTGATTCATCATTCCTGATTCCTGATTGATCATTCCTCATTCATCATTCCTCATTCCTGATTCATCATTTCTGATTCCTGATTCCTGATTCCTGATTCGTCATTCCTCTTTCCTGATTCATCATTCCTGATTCCTGATATATCATTCATCATTCCTGATTCATCATTCCTGATTCCTGATTCATCATTCCTGATTCCTGATTCATCATTCATCATTCCTGATTCATCATTCCTGATTCCTGATTCATCATTCCTCATTCCTGATTCATCATTCCTCATTTCTGATTGATCATTCCTCATTCCTGATTCATCATTCCTGATTCTTGATTCATCATTCCTGATTCCTGATTAATCACTTCTGATTCCTGATTCCTGATTCATCATTCCTGATTCATCAATCCTGATTCATCATTCATCATTCCTGATTCATCATTCCTGATTCCTGATTCATCATTGCTGATTCCTGATTCATCATTCATCATTCCTGATTCCTGATTCATCATTCCTGATTCATCATTCATCATTCCTGTTTCATCATTCATCATTCCTGATTCATCATTGCTGATTCCTGATTCATCATTCATCATTCCTGATTCATCATTGCTGATTCCGGATTCATCATTCATCATTCCTGATTCATCATTCGTCATTCCTGATTCATCATTCCTGATTCCTGACTCATCATTCATCATTCCTGATTCATCATTCCTTATTCCTGATTCATCATTCCTGATTCCTGATTCATCATTCCTGATTCCTGATTCATCATTCCTGATTCCTGATTCCTGATTCATCATTCCCGATTCATCATTCATCATTCCTGATTCATCATTCCTGATTCCTGATTCCTGATTCATCATTCATCATTCCTGATTCATCATTCCTCATTCCTGATTCATCATTCCTGATTCCTGATTGATCATTCCTCATTCCTGATTGATCATTCCTCATTCCTGATTCATCATTCCTGATTCTTGATTCATCATTCCTGATTCCTGATTAATCACTCCTGATTCCTAATTCCTGATTGATCATTCCTGATTCATCATTCATCATTCCTGATTCATCATTCATCATTCCTGATTCATCATTCCTGATTCATCATTCCTGATTCATCATTCCTGATTCCTGATTCATCATTGCTGATTCCTGATTCATAATTCATCATTCCTGATTCCTGATTCATCATTCCTGATTCCTGATTGATCATTCATCATTCCTGATTCATCATTCATCATTCCTGAATCATCATTCCTGATTCCTGATTCCTGATTCATCATTCCTGATTCATCATTCCTGATTCCTGATTCATCATTGCTGATTCCTGATTCATCATTCATCATTCCTGATTCCTGATTCCTGATTCATCATTCCTGATTCATCATTCCTGATTTCTGATTCATCATTCATCATTCCTGATTCCTGATTCATCATTCCTGATTCATCATTCCTGATCCATCATTCATCATTCCTGATTCATCATTGCTGATTCCTGATTCATCATTCATCATTCCTGATTCCTGATTTATCATTCCTGATTCATCATTCATCATTCCTGATTCCTGATTTATCATTCCTGATTCATCATTCATCATTCCTCATTCCTGATTCATCATTCCTCATTCCTGATTGATCATTCCTCATTCCTGATTGATCATTCCTGATTCTTGATTCATCATTCCTGATTCCTGATTAATCACTCCTGATTCCTGATTCCTGATTCATCATTCCTGATTCATCAATCCTGATTCATCATTCATCATTCCTGATTCATCATTCCTGATTCCTGATTCATCATTGCTGATTCCTGATTCATCATTCATCATTCCTGATTCCTGATTCATCATTCCTGATTCATCATTCATCATTCCTGTTTCATCATTCATCATTCCTGATTCATCATTGCTGATTCCTGATTCATCATTCATCATTCCTGATTCATCATTGCTGATTCCGGATTCATCATTCATCATTCCTGATTCATCATTCGTCATTCCTGATTCATCATTCCTGATTCCTGACTCATCATTCATCATTCCTGATTCATCATTCCTTATTCCTGATTCATCATTCCTGATTCCTGATTCATCATTCCTGATTCCTGATTCATCATTCCTGATTCCTGATTCCTGATTCCTGATTCATCATTCCCGATTCATCATTCATCATTCCTGATTCATCATTCCCGATTCCTGATTCCTGATTCATCATTCATCATTCCTGATTCATCATTCCTCATTCCTGATTCATCATTCCTGATTCCTGATTGATCATTCCTGATTCATGATTGATCATTCCTCATTCCTGATTCATCATTTCTGATTCTTGATTCATCATTCCTGATTCCTGATTAATCACTCCTGATTCATCATTCCTGATTCATCATTCCTGATTCCTGATTCATCATTGCTGATTCCTGATTCATCATTCATCATTCCTGATTCCTGATTTATCATTCCTGATTCATCATTCATCATTCCTGATTCCTGATTTATCATTCCTGATTCATCATTCATCATTCCTCATTCCTGATTCATCATTCCTCATTCCTGATTGATCATTCCTCATTCCTGATTGATCATTCCTGATTCTTGATTCATCATTCCTGATTCCTGATTAATCACTCCTGATTCCTGATTCCTGATTCATCATTCCTGATTCATCAATCCTGATTCATCATTCATCATTCCTGATTCATCATTCCTGATTCCTGATTCATCATTGCTGATTCCTGATTCATCATTCATCATTCCTGATTCCTGATTCATCATTCCTGATTCATCATTCATCATTCCTGTTTCATCATTCATCATTCCTGATTCATCATTGCTGATTCCTGATTCATCATTCATCATTCCTGATTCATCATTGCTGATTCCGGATTCATCATTCATCATTCCTGATTCATCATTCGTCATTCCTGATTCATCATTCCTGATTCCTGACTCATCATTCATCATTCCTGATTCATCATTCCTTATTCCTGATTCATCATTCCTGATTCCTGATTCATCATTCCTGATTCCTGATTCATCATTCCTGATTCCTGATTCCTGATTCCTGATTCATCATTCCCGATTCATCATTCATCATTCCTGATTCATCATTCCCGATTCCTGATTCCTGATTCATCATTCATCATTCCTGATTCATCATTCCTCATTCCTGATTCATCATTCCTGATTCCTGATTGATCATTCCTCATTCCTGATTGATCATTCCTCATTCCTGATTCATCATTCCTGATTCTTGATTCATCATTCCTGATTCCTGATTAATCACTCCTGATTCATCATTCCTGATTCATCATTCCTGATTCCTGATTCATCATTGCTGATTCCTGATTCATCATTCATCATTCCTGATTCCTGATTTATCATTCCTGATTCATCATTCATCATTCCTGATTCCTGATTTATCATTCCTGATTCATCATTCATCATTCCTCATTCCTGATTCATCATTCCTCATTCCTGATTGATCATTCCTCATTCCTGATTGATCATTCCTGATTCTTGATTCATCATTCCTGATTCCTGATTAATCACTCCTGATTCCTGATTCCTGATTCATCATTCCTGATTCATCAATCCTGATTCATCATTCATCATTCCTGATTCATCATTCCTGATTCCTGATTCATCATTGCTGATTCCTGATTCATAATTCATCATTCCTGATTCCTGATTCATCATTCCTGATTCATCATTCAACATTCCTGATTCATCATTCATCATTCCTGAATCATCATTCCTGATTCCTGATTCCTGATTCATCATTCCTGATTCATCATTCCTGATTCATCATTCCTGATTCCTGATTCATCATTGCTGATTCCTGATTCATCATTCATCATTGCTGATTCATCATTCCTGATTCCTGATTCCTGATTCATCATTCCTGATCCATCATTCCTGAATTCTGATTCATCATTCATCATTCCTGATTCCTGATTCATCATTCCTGATTCATCATTCCTGATCCATCATTCATCATTCCTGATTCATCATTGCTGATTCCTGATTCATCATTGCTGATTCCTGATTCATCATTCATCATTGCTGATTCCTGATTCATCATTCATCATTCCTGATTCCTGATTTATCATTCCTGATTCATCATTCATCATTCATCATTCCTGATTCATCATTCCTGATTCATCATTCATCATTCCTGATTCATCATTCATCATTCCTGACTCATCATTCATCATTCCTGATTCATCATTCCTCATTCCTGATTCATCATTCCTCATTCCTGATTGATCATTCCTCATTCCTGATTGATCATTCCTCATTCCTGATTCATCATTCCTGATTCTTGATTCATCATTCCTGATTCCTGATTAATCACTCCTGATTCCTGATTCCTGATTCATCATTCCTGATTCATCAATCCTGATTCATCATTCATCATTCCTGATTCATCATTCCTGATTCCTGATTCATCATTGCTGATTCCTGATTCATCATTCATCATTCCTGATTCCTGATTCATCATTCCTGATTCATCATTCATCATTCCTGATTCATCATTCATCATTCCTGATTCATCATTGCTGATTCCTGATTCATCATTCATCATTCCTGATTCATCATTGCTGATTCCGGATTCATCATTCATCATTCCTGATTCATCATTCATCATTCCTGATTCATCATTCCTGATTCCTGACTCATCATTCATCATTCCTGATTCATCATTCCTTATTCCTGATTCATCATTCCTGATTCCTGATTCATCATTCATCATTCCTGATTCATCATTCCTGATTCCTGATTCATCATTCCTGATTCCTGATTCCTGATTCATCATTCCCGATTCATCATTCATCATTCCTGATTCATCATTCCTGATTCCTGATTCCTAATTCATCATTCATCATTCCTGATTCATCATTCCTCATTCCTGATTCATCATTCCTGATTCCTGATTGATCATTCCTCATTCATCATTCCTTATTCCTGATTCATCATTCCTGATTCCTGATTCCTGTTTCACCATTCCTGATTCCTGATTCGTCATTCCTCTTTCCTGATTCATCATTCCTGATTCCTGATATATCATTCATCATTCCTGATTCATCATTCCTGATTCCTGATTCATCATTCCTGATTCCTGATTCATCATTCATCATTCCTGATTCATCATTCCTGATTCCTGATTCATCATTCCTCATTCCTGATTCATCATTCCTCATTTCTGATTGATCATTCCTCATTCCTGATTCATCATTCCTGATTCTTGATTCATCATTCCTGATTCCTGATTAATCACTCCTGATTCCTGATTCCTGATTCATCATTCCTGATTCATCAATCCTGATTCATCATTCATCATTCCTGATTCATCATTCCTGATTCCTGATTCATCATTGCTGATTCCTGATTCATCATTCATCATTCCTGATTCCTGATTCATCATTCCTGATTCATCATTCCTGATTCATCATTCATCATTCCTGTTTCATCATTCATCATTCCTGATTCATCATTGCTGATTCCTGATTCATCATTCATCATTCCTGATTCATCATTGCTGATTCCGGATTCATCATTCATCATTCCTGATTCATCATTCGTCATTCCTGATTCATCATTCCTGATTCCTGATTCATCATTCATCATTCCTGATTCATCATTCCTCATTCCTGATTCATCATTCCTGATTCCTGATTGATCATTCCTCATTCCTGATTGATCATTCCTCATTCCTGATTCATCATTCCTGATTCTTGATTCATCATTCCTGATTCCTGATTAATCACTCCTGATTCCTAATTCCTGATTGATCATTCCTGATTCATCATTCATCATTCCTGATTCATCATTCATCATTCCTGATTCATCATTCCTGATTCATCATTCCTGATTCCTGATTCATCATTGCTGATTCCTGATTCATAATTCATCATTCCTGATTCCTGATTCATCATTCCTGATTCATCATTCAACATTCCTGATTCATCATTCATCATTCCTGAATCATCATTCCTGATTCCTGATTCCTGATTCATCATTCCTGATTCATCATTCCTGATTCATCATTCCTGATTCCTGATTCATCATTGCTGATTCCTGATTCATCATTCATCATTGCTGATTCATCATTCCTGATTCCTGATTCCTGATTCATCATTCCTGATTCATCATTCCTGAATTCTGATTCATCATTCATCATTCCTGATTCCTGATTCATCATTCCTGATTCATCATTCCTGATCCATCATTCATCATTCCTGATTCATCATTGCTGATTCCTGATTCATCATTGCTGATTCCTGATTCATCATTCATCATTGCTGATTCCTGATTCATCATTCATCATTCCTGATTCCTGATTCATCATTGCTGATTCCTGATTCATCATTCATCATTCCTGATTCCTGATTCATCATTCCTGATTCATCATTCATCATTCCTGATTCATCATTCATCATTCCTGATTCATCATTGCTGATTCCTGATTCATCATTCATCATTCCTGATTCATCATTGCTGATTCCGGATTCATCATTCATCATTCCTGATTCATCATTCATCATTCCTGATTCATCATTCCTGATTCCTGACTCATCATTCATCATTCCTGATTCATCATTCCTTATTCCTGATTCATCATTCCTGATTCCTGATTCATCATTCATCATTCCTGATTCATCATTCCTGATTCCTGATTCATCATTCCTGATTCCTGATTCCTGATTCATCATTCCCGATTCATCATTCATCATTCCTGATTCATCATTCCTGATTCCTGATTCCTAATTCATCATTCATCATTCCTGATTCATCATTCCTCATTCCTGATTCATCATTCCTGATTCCTGATTGATCATTCCTCATTCATCATTCCTTATTCCTGATTCATCATTCCTGATTCCTGATTCCTGTTTCACCATTCCTGATTCCTGATTCGTCATTCCTCTTTCCTGATTCATCATTCCTGATTCCTGATATATCATTCATCATTCCTGATTCATCATTCCTGATTCCTGATTCATCATTCCTGATTCCTGATTCATCATTCATCATTCCTGATTCATCATTCCTGATTCCTGATTCATCATTCCTCATTCCTGATTCATCATTCCTCATTTCTGATTGATCATTCCTCATTCCTGATTCATCATTCCTGATTCTTGATTCATCATTCCTGATTCCTGATTAATCACTTCTGATTCCTGATTCCTGATTCATCATTCCTGATTCATCAATCCTGATTCATCATTCATCATTCCTGATTCATCATTCCTGATTCCTGATTCATCATTGCTGATTCCTGATTCATCATTCATCATTCCTGATTCCTGATTCATCATTCCTGATTCATCATTCATCATTCCTGTTTCATCATTCATCATTCCTGATTCATCATTGCTGATTCCTGATTCATCATTCATCATTCCTGATTCATCATTGCTGATTCCGGATTCATCATTCATCATTCCTGATTCATCATTCGTCATTCCTGATTCATCATTCCTGATTCCTGACTCATCATTCATCATTCCTGATTCATCATTCCTTATTCCTGATTCATCATTCCTGATTCCTGATTCATCATTCCTGATTCCTGATTCATCATTCCTGATTCCTGATTCCTGATTCATCATTCCCGATTCATCATTCATCATTCCTGATTCATCATTCCTGATTCCTGATTCCTGATTCATCATTCATCATTCCTGATTCATCATTCCTCATTCCTGATTCATCATTCCTGATTCCTGATTGATCATTCCTCATTCCTGATTGATCATTCCTCATTCCTGATTCATCATTCCTGATTCTTGATTCATCATTCCTGATTCCTGATTAATCACTCCTGATTCCTAATTCCTGATTGATCATTCCTGATTCATCATTCATCATTCCTGATTCATCATTCATCATTCCTGATTCATCATTCCTGATTCATCATTCCTGATTCCTGATTCATCATTGCTGATTCCTGATTCATAATTCATCATTCCTGATTCCTGATTCATCATTCCTGATTCCTGATTGATCATTCATCATTCCTGATTCATCATTCATCATTCCTGAATCATCATTCCTGATTCCTGATTCCTGATTCATCATTCCTGATTCATCATTCCTGATTCCTGATTCATCATTGCTGATTCCTGATTCATCATTCATCATTCCTGATTCCTGATTCCTGATTCATCATTCCTGATTCATCATTCCTGATTTCTGATTCATCATTCATCATTCCTGATTCCTGATTCATCATTCCTGATTCATCATTCCTGATCCATCATTCATCATTCCTGATTCATCATTGCTGATTCCTGATTCATCATTCATCATTCCTGATTCCTGATTTATCATTCCTGATTCATCATTCATCATTCCTGATTCCTGATTTATCATTCCTGATTCATCATTCATCATTCCTCATTCCTGATTCATCATTCCTCATTCCTGATTGATCATTCCTCATTCCTGATTCATCATTCCTGATTCTTGATTCATCATTCCTGATTCCTGATTAATCACTCCTGATTCCTGATTCCTGATTCATCATTCCTGATTCATCAATCCTGATTCATCATTCATCATTCCTGATTCATCATTCCTGATTCCTGATTCATCATTGCTGATTCCTGATTCATCATTCATCATTCCTGATTCCTGATTCATCATTCCTGATTCATCATTCATCATTCCTGATTCATCATTCATCATTCCTGATTCATCATTGCTGATTCCTGATTCATCATTCATCATTCCTGATTCATCATTGCTGATTCCGGATTCATCATTCATCATTCCTGATTCATCATTCATCATTCCTGATTCATCATTCCTGATTCCTGACTCATCATTCATCATTCCTGATTCATCATTCCTTATTCCTGATTCATCATTCCTGATTCCTGATTCATCATTCATCATTCCTGATTCATCATTCCTGATTCCTGATTCATCATTCCTGATTCCTGATTCCTGATTCATCATTCCCGATTCATCATTCATCATTCCTGATTCATCATTCCTGATTCCTGATTCCTAATTCATCATTCATCATTCCTGATTCATCATTCCTCATTCCTGATTCATCATTCCTGATTCCTGATTGATCATTCCTCATTCATCATTCCTCATTCCTGATTCATCATTTCTGATTCCTGATTCCTGATTCCTGATTCGTCATTCCTCTTTCCTGATTCATCATTCCTGATTCCTGATATATCATTCATCATTCCTGATTCATCATTCCTGATTCCTGATTCATCATTCCTGATTCCTGATTCATCATTCATCATTCCTGATTCATCATTCCTGATTCCTGATTCATCATTCCTCATTCCTGATTCATCATTCCTCATTTCTGATTGATCATTCCTCATTCCTGATTCATCATTCCTGATTCTTGATTCATCATTCCTGATTCCTGATTAATCACTTCTGATTCCTGATTCCTGATTCATCATTCCTGATTCATCAATCCTGATTCATCATTCATCATTCCTGATTCATCATTCCTGATTCCTGATTCATCATTGCTGATTCCTGATTCATCATTCATCATTCCTGATTCCTGATTCATCATTCCTGATTCATCATTCATCATTCCTGTTTCATCATTCATCATTCCTGATTCATCATTGCTGATTCCTGATTCATCATTCATCATTCCTGATTCATCATTGCTGATTCCGGATTCATCATTCATCATTCCTGATTCATCATTCGTCATTCCTGATTCATCATTCCTGATTCCTGACTCATCATTCATCATTCCTGATTCATCATTCCTTATTCCTGATTCATCATTCCTGATTCCTGATTCATCATTCCTGATTCCTGATTCATCATTCCTGATTCCTGATTCCTGATTCATCATTCCCGATTCATCATTCATCATTCCTGATTCATCATTCCTGATTCCTGATTCCTGATTCATCATTCATCATTCCTGATTCATCATTCCTGATTCTTGATTCATCATTCCTGATTCCTGATTAATCACTCCTGATTCCTGATTCCTGATTCATCATTCCTGATTCATCAATCCTGATTCATCATTCATCATTCCTGTTTCATCATTCCTTATTCCTGATTCATCATTCCTGATTCCTGATTCATCATTCATCATTCCTGATTCCTGATTCATCATTCCTGATTCATCATTCATCATTCCTGATTCATCATTCATCATTCCTGATTCATCATTGCTGATTCCTGATTCATCATTCATCATTCCTGATTCATCATTGCTGATTCCGGATTCATCATTCATCATTCCTGATTCATCATTCATCATTCCTGATTCATCATTCCTGATTCCTGACTCATCATTCATCATTCCTGATTCATCATTCCTTATTCCTGATTCATCATTCCTGATTCCTGATTCATCATTCATCATTCCTGATTCATCATTCCTGATTCCTGATTCATCATTCCTGATTCCTGATTCCTGATTCATCATTCCCGATTCATCATTCATCATTCCTGATTCATCATTCCTGATTCCTGATTCCTGATTCATCATTCATCATTCCTGATTCATCATTCCTCATTCCTGATTCATCATTCCTGATTCCTGATTGATCATTCCTCATTCATCATTCCTTATTCCTGATTCATCATTCCTGATTCCTGATTCATGATTCACCATTCCTGATTCCTGATTCGTCATTCCTCTTTCCTGATTCATCATTCCTGATTCCTGATATATCATTCATCATTCCTGTTTCATCATTCCTGATTCCTGATTCATCATTCCTGATTCCTGATTCATCATTCCTGATTCCTGATTCCTAATTCATCATTCATCATTCCTGATTCATCATTCCTCATTCCTGATTCATCATTCCTGATTCCTGATTGATCATTCCTCATTCATCATTCCTTATTCCTGATTCATCATTCCTGATTCCTGATTCCTGTTTCACCATTCCTGATTCCTGATTCGTCATTCCTCTTTCCTGATTCATCATTCCTGATTCCTGATATATCATTCATCATTCCTGATTCATCATTCCTGATTCCTGATTCATCATTGCTGATTCCTGATTCATCATTCATCATTCCTGATTCCTGATTCATCATTCCTGATTCATCATTCATCATTCCTGTTTCATCATTCATCATTCCTGATTCATCATTGCTGATTCCTGATTCATCATTCATCATTCCTGATTCATCATTCCTGATTCCTGATATATCATTCCTGATTCCTGATTCATCATTGCTGATTCCTGATTCATCATTCATCATTCCTGATTCCTGATTCATCATTCCTGATTCATCATTCATCATTCCTGATTCATCATTCATCATTCCTGATTCATCATTGCTGATTCCTGATTCATCATTCATCATTCCTGATTCATCATTGCTGATTCCGGATTCATCATTCATCATTCCTGATTCATCATTCATCATTCCTGATTCATCATTCCTGATTCCTGACTCATCATTCATCATTCCTGATTCATCATTCCTTATTCCTGATTCATCATTCCTGATTCCTGATTCATCATTCATCATTCCTGATTCATCATTCCTGATTCCTGATTCATCATTCCTGATTCCTGATTCCTGATTCATCATTCCCGATTCATCATTCATCATTCCTGATTCATCATTCCTGATTCCTGATTCCTAATTCATCATTCATCATTCCTGATTCATCATTCCTCATTCCTGATTCATCATTCCTGATTCCTGATTGATCATTCCTCATTCATCATTCCTTATTCCTGATTCATCATTCCTGATTCCTGATTCCTGTTTCACCATTCCTGATTCCTGATTCGTCATTCCTCTTTCCTGATTCATCATTCCTGATTCCTGATATATCATTCATCATTCCTGATTCATCATTCCTGATTCCTGATTCATCATTCCTGATTCCTGATTCATCATTCATCATTCCTGATTCATCATTCCTGATTCCTGATTCATCATTCCTCATTCCTGATTCATCATTCCTCATTTCTGATTGATCATTCCTCATTCCTGATTCATCATTCCTGATTCTTGATTCATCATTCCGGATTCCTGATTAATCACTCCTGATTCCTGATTCCTGATTCATCATTCCTGATTCATCAATCCTGATTCATCATTCATCATTCCTGATTCATCATTCCTGATTCCTGATTCATCATTGCTGATTCCTGATTCATCATTCATCATTCCTGATTCCTGATTCATCATTCCTGATTCATCATTCATCATTCCTGTTTCATCATTCATCATTCCTGATTCATCATTGCTGATTCCTGATTCATCATTCATCATTCCTGATTCATCATTGCTGATTCCGGATTCATCATTCATCATTCCTGATTCATCATTCGTCATTCCTGATTCATCATTCCTGATTCCTGACTCATCATTCATCATTCCTGATTCATCATTCCTTATTCCTGATTCATCATTCCTGATTCCTGATTCATCATTCCTGATTCCTGATTCATCATTCCTGATTCCTGATTCCTGATTCATCATTCCCGATTCATCATTCATCATTCCTGACTCATCATTCCTGATTCCTGATTCCTGATTCATCATTCATCATTCCTGATTCATCATTCCTCATTCCTGATTCATCATTCCTGATTCCTGATTGATCATTCCTCATTCCTGATTGATCATTCCTCATTCCTGATTCATCATTCCTGATTCTTGATTCATCATTCCTGATTCCTGATTAATCACTCCTGATTCCTAATTCCTGATTGATCATTCCTGATTCATCATTCATCATTCCTGATTCATCATTCATCATTCCTGATTCATCATTCCTGATTCATCATTCCTGATTCCTGATTCATCATTGCTGATTCCTGATTCATAATTCATCATTCCTGATTCCTGATTCATCATTCCTGATTCATCATTCAACATTCCTGATTCATCATTCATCATTCCTGAATCATCATTCCTGATTCCTGATTCCTGATTCATCATTCCTGATTCATCATTCCTGATTCATCATTCCTGATTCCTGATTCATCATTGCTGATTCCTGATTCATCATTCATCATTGCTGATTCATCATTCCTGATTCCTGATTCCTGATTCATCATTCCTGATTCATCATTCCTGAATTCTGATTCATCATTCATCATTCCTGATTCCTGATTCATCATTCCTGATTCATCATTCCTGATCCATCATTCATCATTCCTGATTCATCATTGCTGATTCCTGATTCATCATTGCTGATTCCTGATTCATCATTCATCATTGCTGATTCCTGATTCATCATTCATCATTCCTGATTCCTGATTTATCATTCCTGATTCATCATTCATCATTCATCATTCCTGATTCATCATTCCTGATTCATCATTCATCATTCCTGATTCATCATTCATCATTCCTGACTCATCATTCATCATTCCTGATTCATCATTCCTTATTCCTGATTCATCATTCCTGATTCCTGATATATCAGGAATCAGGTATGATGAATCAGGAATGATGAATGATGAATCAGGAATGATGAATGATTCATCATTCATCATTCCTGATTCATCATTCCTCATTCCTGATTCATCATTCCTCATTCCTGATTGACAATTCCTCATTCCTGATTGATCATTCCTCATTCCTGATTCATCATTCCTGATTCTTGATTCATCATTCCTGATTCCTGATTAATCACTCCTGATTCCTGATTCCTGATTCATCATTCCTGATTCATCAATCCTGATTCATCATTCATCATTCCTGATTCATCATTCCTGATTCCTGATTCATCATTGCTGATTCCTGATTCATCATTCATCATTCCTGATTCCTGATTCATCATTCCTGATTCATCATTCATCATTCCTGATTCATCATTCATCATTCCTGATTCATCATTGCTGATTCCTGATTCATCATTCATCATTCCTGATTCATCATTGCTGATTCCGGATTCATCATTCATCATTCCTGATTCATCATTCATCATTCCTGATTCATCATTCCTGATTCCTGACTCATCATTCATCATTCCTGATTCATCATTCCTTATTCCTGATTCATCATTCCTGATTCCTGATTCATCATTCATCATTCCTGATTCATCATTCCTGATTCCTGATTCATCATTCCTGATTCCTGATTCCTGATTCATCATTCCCGATTCATCATTCATCATTCCTGATTCATCATTCCTGATTCCTGATTCCTAATTCATCATTCATCATTCCTGATTCATCATTCCTCATTCCTGATTCATCATTCCTGATTCCTGATTGATCATTCCTCATTCATCATTCCTTATTCCTGATTCATCATTCCTGATTCCTGATTCCTGTTTCACCATTCCTGATTCCTGATTCGTCATTCCTCTTTCCTGATTCATCATTCCTGATTCCTGATATATCATTCATCATTCCTGATTCATCATTACTGATTCCTGATTCATCATTCCTGATTCCTGATTCATCATTCATCATTCCTGATTCATCATTCCTGATTCCTGATTCATCATTCCTCATTCCTGATTCATCATTCCTCATTTCTGATTGATCATTCCTCATTCCTGATTCATCATTCCTGATTCTTGATTCATCATTCCTGATTCCTGATTAATCACTTCTGATTCCTGATTCCTGATTCATCATTCCTGATTCATCAATCCTGATTCATCATTCATCATTCCTGATTCATCATTCCTGATTCCTGATTCATCATTGCTGATTCCTGATTCATCATTCATCATTCCTGATTCCTGATTCATCATTCCTGATTCATCATTCATCATTCCTGTTTCATCATTCATCATTCCTGATTCATCATTGCTGATTCCTGATTCATCATTCATCATTCCTGATTCATCATTGCTGATTCCGGATTCATCATTCATCATTCCTGATTCATCATTCGTCATTCCTGATTCATCATTCCTGATTCCTGACTCATCATTCATCATTCCTGATTCATCATTCCTTATTCCTGATTCATCATTCCTGATTCCTGATTCATCATTCCTGATTCCTGATTCATCATTCCTGATTCCTGATTCCTGATTCATCATTCCCGATTCATCATTCATCATTCCTGATTCATCATTCCTGATTCCTGATTCCTGATTCATCATTCATCATTCCTGATTCATCATTCCTCATTCCTGATTCATCATTCCTGATTCCTGATTGATCATTCCTCATTCCTGATTGATCATTCCTCATTCCTGATTCATCATTCCTGATTCTTGATTCATCATTCCTGATTCCTGATTAATCACTCCTGATTCCTAATTCCTGATTGATCATTCCTGATTCATCATTCATCATTCCTGATTCATCATTCATCATTCCTGATTCATCATTCCTGATTCATCATTCCTGATTCCTGATTCATCATTGCTGATTCCTGATTCATAATTCATCATTCCTGATTCCTGATTCATCATTCCTGATTCCTGATTGATCATTCATCATTCCTGATTCATCATTCATCATTCCTGAATCATCATTCCTGATTCCTGATTCCTGATTCATCATTCCTGATTCATCATTCCTGATTCCTGATTCATCATTGCTGATTCCTGATTCATCATTCATCATTCCTGATTCCTGATTCCTGATTCATCATTCCTGATTCATCATTCCTGATTTCTGATTCATCATTCATCATTCCTGATTCCTGATTCATCATTCCTGATTCATCATTCCTGATCCATCATTCATCATTCCTGATTCATCATTGCTGATTCCTGATTCATCATTCATCATTCCTGATTCCTGATTTATCATTCCTGATTCATCATTCATCATTCCTGATTCCTGATTTATCATTCCTGATTCATCATTCATCATTCCTCATTCCTGATTCATCATTCCTCATTCCTGATTGATCATTCCTCATTCCTGATTCATCATTCCTGATTCTTGATTCATCATTCCTGATTCCTGATTAATCACTCCTGATTCCTGATTCCTGATTCATCATTCCTGATTCATCAATCCTGATTCATCATTCATCATTCCTGATTCATCATTCCTGATTCCTGATTCATCATTGCTGATTCCTGATTCATCATTCATCATTCCTGATTCCTGATTCATCATTCCTGATTCATCATTCATCATTCCTGATTCATCATTCATCATTCCTGATTCATCATTGCTGATTCCTGATTCATCATTCATCATTCCTGATTCATCATTGCTGATTCCGGATTCATCATTCATCATTCCTGATTCATCATTCATCATTCCTGATTCATCATTCCTGATTCCTGACTCATCATTCATCATTCCTGATTCATCATTCCTTATTCCTGATTCATCATTCCTGATTCCTGATTCATCATTCATCATTCCTGATTCATCATTCCTGATTCCTGATTCATCATTCCTGATTCCTGATTCCTGATTCATCATTCCCGATTCATCATTCATCATTCCTGATTCATCATTCCTGATTCCTGATTCCTAATTCATCATTCATCATTCCTGATTCATCATTCCTCATTCCTGATTCATCATTCCTGATTCCTGATTGATCATTCCTCATTCATCATTCCTCATTCCTGATTCATCATTTCTGATTCCTGATTCCTGATTCCTGATTCGTCATTCCTCTTTCCTGATTCATCATTCCTGATTCCTGATATATCATTCATCATTCCTGATTCATCATTCCTGATTCCTGATTCATCATTCCTGATTCCTGATTCATCATTCATCATTCCTGATTCATCATTCCTGATTCCTGATTCATCATTCCTCATTCCTGATTCATCATTCCTCATTTCTGATTGATCATTCCTCATTCCTGATTCATCATTCCTGATTCTTGATTCATCATTCCTGATTCCTGATTAATCACTTCTGATTCCTGATTCCTGATTCATCATTCCTGATTCATCAATCCTGATTCATCATTCATCATTCCTGATTCATCATTCCTGATTCCTGATTCATCATTGCTGATTCCTGATTCATCATTCATCATTCCTGATTCCTGATTCATCATTCCTGATTCATCATTCATCATTCCTGTTTCATCATTCATCATTCCTGATTCATCATTGCTGATTCCTGATTCATCATTCATCATTCCTGATTCATCATTGCTGATTCCGGATTCATCATTCATCATTCCTGATTCATCATTCGTCATTCCTGATTCATCATTCCTGATTCCTGACTCATCATTCATCATTCCTGATTCATCATTCCTTATTCCTGATTCATCATTCCTGATTCCTGATTCATCATTCCTGATTCCTGATTCATCATTCCTGATTCCTGATTCCTGATTCATCATTCCCGATTCATCATTCATCATTCCTGATTCATCATTCCTGATTCCTGATTCCTGATTCATCATTCATCATTCCTGATTCATCATTCCTCATTCCTGATTCATCATTCCTGATTCCTGATTGATCATTCCTCATTCCTGATTGATCATTCCTCATTCCTGATTCATCATTCCTGATTCTTGATTCATCATTCCTGATTCCTGATTAATCACTCCTGATTCCTAATTCCTGATTGATCATTCCTGATTCATCATTCATCATTCCTGATTCATCATTCATCATTCCTGATTCATCATTCCTGATTCATCATTCCTGATTCATCATTCCTGATTCCTGATTCATCATTGCTGATTCCTGATTCATAATTCATCATTCCTGATTCCTGATTCATCATTCCTGATTCCTGATTGATCATTCATCATTCCTGATTCATCATTCATCATTCCTGAATCATCATTCCTGATTCCTGATTCCTGATTCATCATTCCTGATTCATCATTCCTGATTCCTGATTCATCATTGCTGATTCCTGATTCATCATTCATCATTCCTGATTCCTGATTCCTGATTCATCATTCCTGATTCATCATTCCTGATTTCTGATTCATCATTCATCATTCCTGATTCCTGATTCATCATTCCTGATTCATCATTCCTGATCCATCATTCATCATTCCTGATTCATCATTGCTGATTCCTGATTCATCATTCATCATTCCTGATTCCTGATTTATCATTCCTGATTCATCATTCATCATTCCTGATTCCTGATTTATCATTCCTGATTCATCATTCATCATTCCTCATTCCTGATTCATCATTCCTCATTCCTGATTGATCATTCCTCATTCCTGATTGATCATTCCTGATTCTTGATTCATCATTCCTGATTCCTGATTAATCACTCCTGATTCCTGATTCCTGATTCATCATTCCTGATTCATCAATCCTGATTCATCATTCATCATTCCTGATTCATCATTCCTGATTCCTGATTCATCATTGCTGATTCCTGATTCATCATTCATCATTCCTGATTCCTGATTCATCATTCCTGATTCATCATTCATCATTCCTGTTTCATCATTCATCATTCCTGATTCATCATTGCTGATTCCTGATTCATCATTCATCATTCCTGATTCATCATTGCTGATTCCGGATTCATCATTCATCATTCCTGATTCATCATTCGTCATTCCTGATTCATCATTCCTGATTCCTGACTCATCATTCATCATTCCTGATTCATCATTCCTTATTCCTGATTCATCATTCCTGATTCCTGATTCATCATTCCTGATTCCTGATTCATCATTCCTGATTCCTGATTCCTGATTCCTGATTCATCATTCCCGATTCATCATTCATCATTCCTGATTCATCATTCCCGATTCCTGATTCCTGATTCATCATTCATCATTCCTGATTCATCATTCCTCATTCCTGATTCATCATTCCTGATTCCTGATTGATCATTCCTGATTCATGATTGATCATTCCTCATTCCTGATTCATCATTTCTGATTCTTGATTCATCATTCCTGATTCCTGATTAATCACTCCTGATTCATCATTCCTGATTCATCATTCCTGATTCCTGATTCATCATTGCTGATTCCTGATTCATCATTCATCATTCCTGATTCCTGATTTATCATTCCTGATTCATCATTCATCATTCCTGATTCCTGATTTATCATTCCTGATTCATCATTCATCATTCCTCATTCCTGATTCATCATTCCTCATTCCTGATTGATCATTCCTCATTCCTGATTGATCATTCCTGATTCTTGATTCATCATTCCTGATTCCTGATTAATCACTCCTGATTCCTGATTCCTGATTCATCATTCCTGATTCATCAATCCTGATTCATCATTCATCATTCCTGATTCATCATTCCTGATTCCTGATTCATCATTGCTGATTCCTGATTCATCATTCATCATTCCTGATTCCTGATTCATCATTCCTGATTCATCATTCATCATTCCTGTTTCATCATTCATCATTCCTGATTCATCATTGCTGATTCCTGATTCATCATTCATCATTCCTGATTCATCATTGCTGATTCCGGATTCATCATTCATCATTCCTGATTCATCATTCGTCATTCCTGATTCATCATTCCTGATTCCTGACTCATCATTCATCATTCCTGATTCATCATTCCTTATTCCTGATTCATCATTCCTGATTCCTGATTCATCATTCCTGATTCCTGATTCATCATTCCTGATTCCTGATTCCTGATTCCTGATTCATCATTCCCGATTCATCATTCATCATTCCTGATTCATCATTCCCGATTCCTGATTCCTGATTCATCATTCATCATTCCTGATTCATCATTCCTCATTCCTGATTCATCATTCCTGATTCCTGATTGATCATTCCTCATTCCTGATTGATCATTCCTCATTCCTGATTCATCATTCCTGATTCTTGATTCATCATTCCTGATTCCTGATTAATCACTCCTGATTCATCATTCCTGATTCATCATTCCTGATTCCTGATTCATCATTGCTGATTCCTGATTCATCATTCATCATTCCTGATTCCTGATTTATCATTCCTGATTCATCATTCATCATTCCTGATTCCTGATTTATCATTCCTGATTCATCATTCATCATTCCTCATTCCTGATTCATCATTCCTCATTCCTGATTGATCATTCCTCATTCCTGATTGATCATTCCTGATTCTTGATTCATCATTCCTGATTCCTGATTAATCACTCCTGATTCCTGATTCCTGATTCATCATTCCTGATTCATCAATCCTGATTCATCATTCATCATTCCTGATTCATCATTCCTGATTCCTGATTCATCATTGCTGATTCCTGATTCATAATTCATCATTCCTGATTCCTGATTCATCATTCCTGATTCATCATTCAACATTCCTGATTCATCATTCATCATTCCTGAATCATCATTCCTGATTCCTGATTCCTGATTCATCATTCCTGATTCATCATTCCTGATTCATCATTCCTGATTCCTGATTCATCATTGCTGATTCCTGATTCATCATTCATCATTGCTGATTCATCATTCCTGATTCCTGATTCCTGATTCATCATTCCTGATCCATCATTCCTGAATTCTGATTCATCATTCATCATTCCTGATTCCTGATTCATCATTCCTGATTCATCATTCCTGATCCATCATTCATCATTCCTGATTCATCATTGCTGATTCCTGATTCATCATTGCTGATTCCTGATTCATCATTCATCATTGCTGATTCCTGATTCATCATTCATCATTCCTGATTCCTGATTTATCATTCCTGATTCATCATTCATCATTCATCATTCCTGATTCATCATTCCTGATTCATCATTCATCATTCCTGATTCATCATTCATCATTCCTGACTCATCATTCATCATTCCTGATTCATCATTCCTCATTCCTGATTCATCATTCCTCATTCCTGATTGATCATTCCTCATTCCTGATTGATCATTCCTCATTCCTGATTCATCATTCCTGATTCTTGATTCATCATTCCTGATTCCTGATTAATCACTCCTGATTCCTGATTCCTGATTCATCATTCCTGATTCATCAATCCTGATTCATCATTCATCATTCCTGATTCATCATTCCTGATTCCTGATTCATCATTGCTGATTCCTGATTCATCATTCATCATTCCTGATTCCTGATTCATCATTCCTGATTCATCATTCATCATTCCTGATTCATCATTCATCATTCCTGATTCATCATTGCTGATTCCTGATTCATCATTCATCATTCCTGATTCATCATTGCTGATTCCGGATTCATCATTCATCATTCCTGATTCATCATTCATCATTCCTGATTCATCATTCCTGATTCCTGACTCATCATTCATCATTCCTGATTCATCATTCCTTATTCCTGATTCATCATTCCTGATTCCTGATTCATCATTCATCATTCCTGATTCATCATTCCTGATTCCTGATTCATCATTCCTGATTCCTGATTCCTGATTCATCATTCCCGATTCATCATTCATCATTCCTGATTCATCATTCCTGATTCCTGATTCCTAATTCATCATTCATCATTCCTGATTCATCATTCCTCATTCCTGATTCATCATTCCTGATTCCTGATTGATCATTCCTCATTCATCATTCCTTATTCCTGATTCATCATTCCTGATTCCTGATTCCTGTTTCACCATTCCTGATTCCTGATTCGTCATTCCTCTTTCCTGATTCATCATTCCTGATTCCTGATATATCATTCATCATTCCTGATTCATCATTCCTGATTCCTGATTCATCATTCCTGATTCCTGATTCATCATTCATCATTCCTGATTCATCATTCCTGATTCCTGATTCATCATTCCTCATTCCTGATTCATCATTCCTCATTTCTGATTGATCATTCCTCATTCCTGATTCATCATTCCTGATTCTTGATTCATCATTCCTGATTCCTGATTAATCACTCCTGATTCCTGATTCCTGATTCATCATTCCTGATTCATCAATCCTGATTCATCATTCATCATTCCTGATTCATCATTCCTGATTCCTGATTCATCATTGCTGATTCCTGATTCATCATTCATCATTCCTGATTCCTGATTCATCATTCCTGATTCATCATTCCTGATTCATCATTCATCATTCCTGTTTCATCATTCATCATTCCTGATTCATCATTGCTGATTCCTGATTCATCATTCATCATTCCTGATTCATCATTGCTGATTCCGGATTCATCATTCATCATTCCTGATTCATCATTCGTCATTCCTGATTCATCATTCCTGATTCCTGATTCATCATTCATCATTCCTGATTCATCATTCCTCATTCCTGATTCATCATTCCTGATTCCTGATTGATCATTCCTCATTCCTGATTGATCATTCCTCATTCCTGATTCATCATTCCTGATTCTTGATTCATCATTCCTGATTCCTGATTAATCACTCCTGATTCCTAATTCCTGATTGATCATTCCTGATTCATCATTCATCATTCCTGATTCATCATTCATCATTCCTGATTCATCATTCCTGATTCATCATTCCTGATTCCTGATTCATCATTGCTGATTCCTGATTCATAATTCATCATTCCTGATTCCTGATTCATCATTCCTGATTCATCATTCAACATTCCTGATTCATCATTCATCATTCCTGAATCATCATTCCTGATTCCTGATTCCTGATTCATCATTCCTGATTCATCATTCCTGATTCATCATTCCTGATTCCTGATTCATCATTGCTGATTCCTGATTCATCATTCATCATTGCTGATTCATCATTCCTGATTCCTGATTCCTGATTCATCATTCCTGATTCATCATTCCTGAATTCTGATTCATCATTCATCATTCCTGATTCCTGATTCATCATTCCTGATTCATCATTCCTGATCCATCATTCATCATTCCTGATTCATCATTGCTGATTCCTGATTCATCATTGCTGATTCCTGATTCATCATTCATCATTGCTGATTCCTGATTCATCATTCATCATTCCTGATTCCTGATTCATCATTGCTGATTCCTGATTCATCATTCATCATTCCTGATTCCTGATTCATCATTCCTGATTCATCATTCATCATTCCTGATTCATCATTCATCATTCCTGATTCATCATTGCTGATTCCTGATTCATCATTCATCATTCCTGATTCATCATTGCTGATTCCGGATTCATCATTCATCATTCCTGATTCATCATTCATCATTCCTGATTCATCATTCCTGATTCCTGACTCATCATTCATCATTCCTGATTCATCATTCCTTATTCCTGATTCATCATTCCTGATTCCTGATTCATCATTCATCATTCCTGATTCATCATTCCTGATTCCTGATTCATCATTCCTGATTCCTGATTCCTGATTCATCATTCCCGATTCATCATTCATCATTCCTGATTCATCATTCCTGATTCCTGATTCCTAATTCATCATTCATCATTCCTGATTCATCATTCCTCATTCCTGATTCATCATTCCTGATTCCTGATTGATCATTCCTCATTCATCATTCCTTATTCCTGATTCATCATTCCTGATTCCTGATTCCTGTTTCACCATTCCTGATTCCTGATTCGTCATTCCTCTTTCCTGATTCATCATTCCTGATTCCTGATATATCATTCATCATTCCTGATTCATCATTCCTGATTCCTGATTCATCATTCCTGATTCCTGATTCATCATTCATCATTCCTGATTCATCATTCCTGATTCCTGATTCATCATTCCTCATTCCTGATTCATCATTCCTCATTTCTGATTGATCATTCCTCATTCCTGATTCATCATTCCTGATTCTTGATTCATCATTCCTGATTCCTGATTAATCACTTCTGATTCCTGATTCCTGATTCATCATTCCTGATTCATCAATCCTGATTCATCATTCATCATTCCTGATTCATCATTCCTGATTCCTGATTCATCATTGCTGATTCCTGATTCATCATTCATCATTCCTGATTCCTGATTCATCATTCCTGATTCATCATTCATCATTCCTGTTTCATCATTCATCATTCCTGATTCATCATTGCTGATTCCTGATTCATCATTCATCATTCCTGATTCATCATTGCTGATTCCGGATTCATCATTCATCATTCCTGATTCATCATTCGTCATTCCTGATTCATCATTCCTGATTCCTGACTCATCATTCATCATTCCTGATTCATCATTCCTTATTCCTGATTCATCATTCCTGATTCCTGATTCATCATTCCTGATTCCTGATTCATCATTCCCTGATTCCTGATTCCTGATTCATCATTCCCGATTCATCATTCATCATTCCTGATTCATCATTCCTGATTCCTGATTCCTGATTCATCATTCATCATTCCTGATTCATCATTCCTCATTCCTGATTCATCATTCCTGATTCCTGATTGATCATTCCTCATTCTTCTGATTGATCATTTCCTCAATTCCTGATTCATCATTCCTGATTCTTGATTCATCATTCCTGATTCCTGATTAATCACTCCTGATTCCTAATTCCTGATTGATCATTCCTGATTCATTCATTCATCATTCCTGATTCATCATTCATCATTCCTGATTCATCATTCCTGATTCATCATTCCTGATTCCTGATTCATCATTGCTGATTCCTGATTCATAATTCATCATTCCTGATTCCTGATTCATCATTCCTGATTCCTGATTGATCATTCATCATTCCTGATTCATCATTCATCATTCCTGAATCATCATTCCTGATTCCTGATTCCTGATTCATCATTCCTGATTCATCATTCCTGATTCCTGATTCATCATTGCTGATTCCTGATTCATCATCATTCATCATTCCTGATTCCTGATTCCTGATTCATCATTCCTGATTCATCATTTCCTGATTTCTGATTCATCATTCATCATTCCTGATTCCTGATTCATCATTCCTGATTCATCATTCCTGATCCATCATTCATCCATTCCTGATTCATCATTGCTGATTCCTGATTCATCATTCATCATTCCTGATTCCTGATTTATCATTCCTGATTCATCATTCATCATTCCTGATTCCTGATTTATTCATTCCTGATATCATCATTCATCATTCCTCATTCCTGATTCATCATTCCTCATTCCTGATTGATCATTCCTCATTCCTGATTCATCATTCCTGATTCTTGATTCATCATTCCTGATTCCTGATTAATCACTCCTGATTCCTGAATTCCTGATTCATCATTCCTGATTCATCAATCCTGATTCATCATTCATCATTCCTGATTCATCATTCCTGATTCCTGATTCATCATTGCTGATTTCCTGATTCATCATTTCATCATTCCTGATTCCTGATTCATCATTCCTGATTCATCATTCATCATTCCTGATTCATCATTCATCATTCCTGATTCATCATTGCTTGATTCCTGATTCATCATTCATCATTCCTGATTCATCATTGCTGATTCCGGATTCCTATTCATCATTCATCATTCCTGATTCATCATTCATCATTCCTGATTCATCATTCCTGATTCCTGACTCATCATTCATCATTCCTGATTCATCATTCCTTATTCCTGATTCATCATTCCTGATTCCTGATTCATCATTCATCATTCCTGATTCATCATTTCCTGATTCCTGATTCATCATTCCTGATTCCTGATTCCTGATTCATCATTCCCCGATTCATCATTCATCATTTCCTGATTCATCATTCCTGATTCCTGATTTCCTAATTCATCATTCATCATTCCTGATTCATCATTCCTCATTCCTGATTCATCATTCCTGATTCCTGATTGATCATTCCTCATTCATCATTCCTCATTCCTGATTCATCATTTCTGATTCCTGATTCCTGATTCCTGATTCGTCATTCCTCTTTCCTGATTCATCATTCCTGATTCCTGATATATCATTCATCATTCCTGATTCATCATTCCTGATTCCTGATTCATCATTCCTGATTCCTGATTCATCATTCATCATTCCTGATTCATCATTCCTGATTCCTGATTCATCATTCCTCATTCCTGATTCATCATTCCTCATTTCTGATTGATCATTCCTCATTCCTGATTCATCATTCCTGATTCTTGATTCATCATTCCTGATTCCTGATTAATCACTTCTGATTCCTGATTCCTGATTCATCATTCCTGATTCATCAATCCTGATTCATCATTCATCATTCCTGATTCATCATTCCTGATTCCTGATTCATCATTGCTGATTCCTGATTCATCATTCATCATTCCTGATTCCTGATTCATCATTCCTGATTCATCATTCATCATTCCTGTTTCATCATTCATCATTCCTGATTCATCATTGCTGATTCCTGATTCATCATTCATCATTCCTGATTCATCATTGCTGATTCCGGATTCATCATTCATCATTCCTGATTCATCATTCGTCATTCCTGATTCATCATTCCTGATTCCTGACTCATCATTCATCATTCCTGATTCATCATTCCTTTATTCACCTGATTCATCATTCCTGATTCCTGATTCATCATTCCTGATTCCTGATTCATCATTCCTGATTCCTGATTCCTGATTCATCATTCCCGATTCATCATTCATCATTCCTGATTCATCATTCCTGATTCCTGATTCCCTGATTCATCATTCATCATTCCTGATTCATCATTCCTGATTCTTGATTCATCATTCCTGATTCCTGATTAATCACTCCTGATTCCTGATTCCTGATTCATCATTCCTGATTCATCACAATCCTGATTCATCATTCATCATTCCTGTTTCATCATTCCTTATTCCTGATTCATCATTCCTGATTCCTGATTCATCATTCATCATTCCTGATTCCTGATTCATCATATCCTGATTCATCATTCATCATTCCTGATTCATCATTCATCATTCCTGATTCATCATTGCTGATTCCTGATTCATCATTCATCATTCCTGATTCATATCATTGCTGATTCCGGATTCATCATTCATCATTCCTGATTCATCATTCATCATTCCTGATTCATCATTCCTGATTTCCTGACTCATCATTCATCATTCCTGATTCATCATTCCTTATTTCCTGATTCTCTCATTCCTGATTCCTGATTCATCATTCATCATTCCTGATTCATCATTCCTGATTCCTGATTCATCATTCCTGATTCCTGATTCCTGATTCATCATTCCCGATTCATCATTCATCATTCCTGATTCATCATTCCTGATTCCTGATTCCTGATTCATCATTCATCATTCCTGATTCATCATTCCTCATTCCTGATTCATCATTTCCTGATTCCTGATTGATCATTCCTCATTCATCATTTCCTTATTCCTGATTCATCATTCCTGATTCCTGATTCATGATTCACCATTCCTGATTCCTGATTCGTCATTCCTCTTTCCTGATTCATCATTCCTGATTCCTGATATATCATTTCATCATTCCTGTTTCATCATTCCTGATTCCTGATTCATCATTCCTGATTCCTGATTCATCATTCCTGATTCCTGATTCCTAATTCATCATTCATCATTCCTGATTCATCATTCCTCATTCCTGATTCATCATTCCTGATTCTCTGATTGATCATTCCTCATTCATCATTCCTTATTCCTGATTCATCATTCCTGATTCCTGATTCCTGTTTCACCATTCCTGATTCCTGATTCGTCATTCCTCTTTCCTGATTCATCATTCCTGATATCCTGATATATCATTCATCATTCCTGATTCATCATTCCTGATTCCTGATTTCATCATTGCTGATTCCTGATTCATCATTCATCATTCCTGATTCCTGATTCATCATTCCTGATTCATCATTCATCATCATTCCTGTTTCATCATTCATCATTCCTGATTCATCATTGCTGATTCCTGATTCATCATTTCATCATTCCTGATTCATCATTGCTGATTCCGGATTCATCATTCATCATTCCTGATTCATCATTCGTCATTCCTGATTCATCATTCCTGATTCCTGACTCATCATTCATCATTCCTGATTCATCATTCCTTATTCCTGATTCATCATTCCTGATTCCTGATTCATCATTCCTGATTCCTGATTCATCATTCCTGATTCCTGATTCCCTGATTCATCATTCCCGATTCATCATTCATCATTCCTGATTCATCATTCCTGATTCCTGATTCCTAATTCATCATTCATCATTCCTGATTCATCATTCCTCATTCTGATTCATCATTTCCTGATTCCTGATTGATCATTCCTCATTCATCATTCCTTATTCCTGATTCATCATTCCTGATTCCTGATTCCTGTTTCACCATTCCTGATTCCTGATTCGTCATTCCTCTTTCCTGATTCATCATTCCTGATTCTCCTGATATATCATTCATCATTCCTGATTCATCATTCCTGATTCCTGATTCATCATTGCTGATTCCTGATTCATCAATTCATCATTCCTGATTCCTGATTCATCATTCCTGATTCATCATTCATCATTTCCTGTTTTCATCATTCATCATTCCTGATTCATCATTGCTGATTCCTGATTCATCATTCATCATTCCTGATTCATCATTCGTCATTCCTGATTCATCATTCCTGATTCCTGACTCATCATTCATCATTCCTGATTCATCATTCCCTTAATTCCTGATTCATCATTCCTGATTCCTGATTCATCATTCCTGATTCCTGATTCATCATTCCTGATTCCTGATTCCTGATTCATCATTCCCGATTCATCATTCATCATTCCTGATTCATCATTCCTGATTCCTGATTCCTGATTCATCATTCATCATTCCCTGATTCATCATTCCTCATTCCTGATTCATCATTCCTGATTCCTGATTGATCAATTCCTCATTCCTGATTGATCATTCCCTCATTCCTGATTCATCATTCCTGATTCTTGATTCATCATTCCTGATTCCTGATTAATCACTTCCTGATTCCTATATTCCTGATTGATCATTCCTGATTCATCATTCATCATTCCTGATTCATCATTCATCATTCCTGATTCAATCATTCCTGATTCATCATTCCTGATTCCTGATTCATCATTGCTGATTTCCTGATTCATAATTCATCATTCCTGATTCCTGATTCATCATTCCTGATTCCTGATTGATCATTCATCATTCCTGATTCATCATTCATCATTCCTGAATCATCATTCCTGATTCCTGATTCCTGATTCATCATTCCTGATTCATCATTCCTGATTCCTGATTCATCATTGCTGATTTCCTGATTCATCATTCCTGATTCCTGATTCATCATTCCTGATTCCTGATTCCTGATTCCTGATTCATCATTCCCGATTCATCATTCATCATTCCTGATTCATCATTCCCGATTCCTGATTCCTGATTCATCATTCATCATTCCTGATTCATCATTCCCTCATTCCTGATTCATCATTTCCTGATTCCTGATTGATCATTCCTCATTTCCTGATTGATCATTTCCTCATTCCTGATTCATCATTCCTGATTCTTGATTCATCATTCCTGATTCCTGATTAATTCACATCCTGATTCATCATTCCTGATTCATCATTCCTGATTCCTGATTCATCATTGCTGATTCCTGATTCATCATTCATCATTTCCTGATTCCTGATTTATCATTCCTGATTCATCATTCATCATTCCTGATTCCTGATTTATCATTCCTGATTCATCATTCATCATTCCTCATTCCTGATTCATCATTCCTCATTCCTGATTGATCATTCCTCATTCCTGATTGATCATTCCTGATTCTTGATTCATCATTCCTGATTCCTGATTAATCACTCCTGATTCCTGATTCCTGATTCATCATTCCTGATTCATCAATCCTGATTCATCATTCATCATTCCTGATTCATCATTCCTGATTCCTGATTCATCATTGCTGATTCCTGATTCATCATTCATCATTCCTGATTCCTGATTCATCATTCCCTGATTCATCATTCATCATTCCTGTTTCATCATTCATCATTCCTGATTCATCATTGCTGATTCCTGATTCATCATTCATCATTCCTGATTCATCATTGCTGATTCCGGATTCATCATTCATCATTCCTGATTCATCATTCGTCATTCCTGATTCATCATTCCTGATTCCTCTGACTCATCATTCATCATTCCTGATTCATCATTCCTTATTCCTGATTCATCATTCCTGATTCCTGATTCATCATTCCTGATTCCTGATTCATCATTCCTGATTCCTGATTCCTGATTCCTGATTCATCATTCCGATTCATCATTCATCATTCCTGATTCATCATTCCCGATTCCTGATTCCTGATTCATCATTCATCATTCCTGATTCATCATTCCTGATTCCTGACTCATCATTCATCATTCCTGATTCATTCATTCCTTATTCCTGATTCATCATTCCTGATTCCTGATTCATCATTCCTGATTCCTGATTCATCATTCCTGATTTCCTGATTCCTGATTCCTGATTCATCATTCCCGATTCCTGATTCATCATTCCTGATTCATCATTCCTGATTCCTGATTCCTGATTCATCATTCATTATTCCTGATTCATCATTCCCTCATTTCCTGATTCATCATTCCTGATTCCTGATTGATCATTCCTCATTCCTGATTGATCATTCCTCATTTCCTGATTCATCATTCCTGATTCTTGATTCATCATTCCTGATTCCTGATTAATCACTCCTGATTCCTAATTCCTGATTGATCATTCCTGATTCATCATTCATCATTCCTGATTCATCATTCATCATTCCCTGATTCATCATTCCTGATTCATCATTCCTGATTCCTGATTCATCATTGCTGATTCCTGATTCATAATTGATCATTCCTGATTCCTGATTCATCATTCCTGATTCATCATTCATCATTCCTGATTCATCATTCATCATTCCTGACTCTTCATTCATCATTCCTGATTCATCATTCCTTATTCCTGATTCATCATTCCTGATTCCTGATATATCAGGAATCAGGAATGATGAATCAGGAAATGATGAATGATTCATCATTCCTGATTCCTGATTCATCATTCATCATTCCTGATTCATCATTCCTCATTCCTGATTCATCATTCCTCATTCGTGATTGATCATTCCTCATTTCCTGATTGATCATTCCTCATTCCTGATTCATCATTCCTGATTCTTGATTCATCATTCCTGATTCCTGCTTAATCACTCCTGATTCCTGATTCCTGATTCATCATTCCTGATTCATCAATCCTGATTCATCATTCATCATTCCTGTTTCATCATTCCTTATTCCTGATTCATCATTCCTGATTCCTGATTCATCATTCATCATTCCTGATTCCTGATTCATCATTCCTGATTCATCATTCATCATTCCTGATTCATCATTCATCATTCCTGATTCATCATTGCTGATTCCTGATTCATCATTCATCATTCCTGATTCATCATTGCTGATTCCGGATTCAATCATTCATCATTCCTGATTCATCATTCATCATTTCCTGATTCATCATTCCTGATTCCTGACTCATCATTCATCATTCCTGATTCATCATTCACTTATTCCTGATTCATCATTCCTGATTCCTGATTCATCATTCATCATTCCTGATTCATCATTCCTGATTCCTGATTCATCATTCCTGATTCCTGATTCCTGATTCATCATTTCCCGATTCATCATTCATCATTCCTGATTCATCATTCCCTGATTCCTGATTCCTGATTCATCATTCATCATTCCTGATTCATCATTCCTCATTCCTGATTCATCATTCCTGATTCCTGATTGATCATTCCTCATTCATCATTCCTTATTCCTGATTCATCATTCCTGAATTCCTGATTCATGATTCACCATTCCTGATTCCTGATTCGTCATTCCTCTTTCCTGATTCATCATTCCTGATTCCTGATATATCATTCATCATTCCTGTTTCATCATTCCTGATTCCTGATTCATCATTCCTGATTCCTGATTCATCATTCCTGATTCCTGATTCCTAATTCATCATTTCATCATTCCTGATTCATCATTCCTCATTCCTGATTCATCATTCCTGATTCCTGATTGATCACTTCCTCATTCATCATTCCTTATTCCTGATTCATCATTCCTGATTCCTGATTCCTGTTTCACCATTCCTGATTCCTGATTCGTCATTCCTCTTTCCTGATTCATCATTCCTGATTCCTGATATATCATTCATCATTCCTGATTCATCATTCCTGATTCCTGATTCATCATTGCTGATTCCTGATTCATCATTCATCATTCCTGATTCCTGATTCATCATTCCTGATTCATCATTCATCATTCCTGTTTCTATCATTCATCATTCCTGATTCATCATTGCTGATTCCTGATTCATCATTCATCATTCCTGATTCATCATTGCTGATTCCGGATTCATCATTCATACATTCCTGATTCATCATTCGTCATTCCTGATTCATCATTCCTGATTCCTGACTCATCATTCATCATTCCTGATTCATCATTCCTTATTCCTGATTCATCATTCCTGATTCCTTGATTCATCATTCCTGATTCCTGATTCATCATTCCTGATTCCTGATTCCTGATTCATCATTCCCGATTCCATCAATTCATCATTCCTGATTCATCATTCCTGATTCCTGATTCCTGATTCATCATTCATCATTCCTGATTCATCATTCCTCATTCCTGATTCATCATTCCTGATTCCTGATTGATCATTCCTCATTCCTGATTGATCATTCCTCATTCCTGATTCATCATTCCTGATTCTTGATTCATCATTCCTGATTCCTGATTAATCACTTCCTGATTCCTAATTCCTGATTGATCATTCCTGATTCATCAATTCATCATTCTGATTCTCATCATCATCCTATTCATCATTCCTGATTCATCATTCCTGATTCCATCATTCCTGATTCCTGTATTCATCATTGCTGATTCCTGATTCATCAATTCATCATTCCTGATTCACTGATTCATCATTCCTGATATTCCTCATTCATCATTCCTGAATTCAATCATCATTCCAGATTCCTGAATCATCATTCCTGATTCCTTCATTCCTATATCCTGATTCCTGATTCCTGATTCATCATTCTGATTCCTGATTCATCATTCATCATTCCTGATTCCTGATTCATCCTGCATTCATCATTCCTGATTCCTGATTCATCATTCCTGATTCATCATTCTTCATTCCTGATTCATCATTTCATCATTCCTGATTCATTCAATTGCTGATTCTCTGATTCATCATTCATCATTCCTGATTCATCATTGGCTGAATTCCGGATTCATCATTCATCTGATCCTGATTCATCATCATCATTCAGATTCATATTCCTGATTCCTGACATTCCTGATCATTCATCATTCCTGATTCATCATTCATTCCTGATTCATCATTCCTCGATTCATCATTCATCATTCCTGATTCATCATTCCTGATTCCTGATTCATCATTCCTTCAATTCCTGATTCCTGATTCCTGATTCATCATTCCCGATTCATCATTTCATCAATTCCTGATTCATCATTCCTGATTCCTGATTCCTAATTCATCATTCATCATTCCTGATTCATCATTCCTCATTCCTGATTCATCATTCCTGATTCCTGATTCATCATTCATCATTCATCATTCCTGATTCATCATTGCTGATTTCTGATTCATCATTGCTGATTCCTGATTCCTGATTCATCATTGCTGATTCCTGATTCATCATTCAATCATTCCTGATTTCCTGATTCATCATTCATCATTCCTGATTCATCATTCCTCATTCCTGATTTCATCATTCCTGATTCCTGATTCATCATTCCTCATTCCTGATTGATCATTCCTCATTCCTGATTCATCATTCCTGATTCTTGATTCATCATTCCTGATTCCTGATTAATCACTTCCTGATTCCTGATTCCTGATTCATCATTCCTGATTCATCAATCCTGATTCATCATTCATCATTCCTGATTCATCATTCCTGATTCCTGATTCATCATTGCTGATTCCTGATTCATCATTCATCATTCCTGATTCCTGATTCATCATTCCTGATTCATCATTCATCATTCCTGTTTCATCATTCATCATTCCTGATTCATCATTGCTGATTCCTGATTCATCATTCATCATTCCTGATTCATCATTGCTGATTCCGGGATTCATCATTCATCATTCCTGATTCATCATTCGTCATTCCTGATTCATCATTCCTGATTCCTGACTCATCATTCATCATTCCTGATTCATCATTCCTTATTCCTGATTCATCATTCCTGATTCCTGATTCATCATTCCTGATTTCCTGATTCATCATTCCTGATTCCTGATTCCTGATTCATCATTCCCGATTCATCATTCATCATTCCTGATTCATCATTCCTGATTCCTGATTCCTGATTTCATCATTCATCAATTCCTGATTCATCATTCCTCATTCCTGATTCATCATTCCTGATTCCTGATTGATCATTCCTCATTTCCTGATTGATCATTCCTCATTCCTGATTCATCATTCCTGATTCTTGATTCATCATTCCTGATTCCTGATTAATCACTTCCTGATTCCTAATTCCTGATTGATCATTTCCTGATTCATCATTCATCATTCCTGATTCATCATTCATCATTCCTGATTCATCATTCCTGATTCATCATTCCTGATTCATCATTCCTGATATCCTGATTCATCATTGCTGATTCCTGATTCATAATTCATCATTCCTGATTCCTGATTCATCATTCCTGATTCATCATTCAACATTCCTGATTCATCATTCATCATATCCTGAATCATCATTCCTGATTCCTGATTCCTGATTCATCATTCCTGATTCATCATTCCTGATTCATCATTCCTGATTCCTGATTCATCATTGCTGATTCCTGATTCATCATTCATCATTGCTGATTTCATCATTCCTGATTCCTGATTCCTGATTTCATCATTCCTGATTCATCATTCCTGAATTCTGATTCATCATTCATCATTCCTGATTCCTGACTCATCATTCATCATTCCTGATTCATCATTCCTTATTCCTGATTCATCATTCCTGATTCCTGATTCATCATTCCTGATTCCTGATTCATCATTCCTGATTCCTGATTCCTGATTCCTGATTCATCATTCCCGATTCCTGATTCATCATTCCTGATTCATCATTCCTGATTCCTGATTCCTGATTCAATCATTCATCATTCCTGATTCATCATTCCTCATTCCTGATTCATCATTCCTGATTCCTGATTGATCATTCCTCATTCCTGATTGATCATTCCTCATTCCTGATTCATCATTCCTGATTCTTGATTCATCATTCCTGATTCCTGATTAATCACTCCTGATTCCTAATTCCTGATTGATCATTCCTGATTCATCATTCATCATTCCTGATTCATCATTCATCATTCCTGATTCATCATTCCTGATTCATCATTCCTGATTCCTGATTCATCATTGCTGATTCCTGATTCATAATTGATCATTCCTGATTCCTGATTCATCATTCCTGATTCATCATTCATCATTCCTGATTCATTCATTCATCATTCCTGACTCTTCATTCATCATTCCTGATTCATCATTCCTTATTCCTGATTCATCATTCCTGATTCCTGATATATCAGGAATCAGGAATGATGAATCAGGAATGATGAATGAATTCATCATTCCCTGATTCCTGATTCATCATTCATCATTCCTGATTCATCATTTCCTCATTCCTGATTCATCATTCCTCATTCGTGATTGATCATATCCTCATTCCTGGATTCATCATTCCTCATTCCTGATTCATCATTCCTGATTCTTGATTCATCATTCCTGATTCCTGATTAATCACTTCCTGATTCCTCTGATTCCTGATTTCATCATTCCTGATTCATCAATCCTGATTCATCATTCATCATTCCTGATTCATCATTCCTTATTCCTGATTCATCATTCCTGATTGATCATATCCTGATTCATCATTCATCATTCACTGATTCATCATTCATCATTCCTGATTCATCATTCCTGATTCATCATTCCTGATTCCTGATTCATCATTGCTGATTCCTGATTCATAATTCATCATTCCTGATTCCTGATTCATCATTCCTGATTCATCATTCATCATTCCTGATTCATCATTCATCATTCCTGACTCATCATTCATCATTCCTGATTCATCATTCCCTTATTCCTGATTCATCATTCCTGATTCCTGATATATCAGGAATCAGGTATGATGAATCAGGAATGATGAATGATGAATCAGGAATGATGAAATGATTCATCATTCATCATTCCTGATTCATCATTCCTCATTCCTGATTCTCATCATTCCTCATTCCTGATTGATCATTCCTCATTTCCTTGATTGATCATTCCTCATTCCTGATTGATCATTCCTGATTCTTGATTCATCATTCCTGATTCCTGATTAATCACTCCTGATTCCTGATTCCTAATTCATCATTCCTGATTCATCAATCCTGATTCATCATGTCATCATCATTCCTGATTCATCATTCCTGATTCCTGATTCGTCATTGCTGATTCCTGATTCATCATTCATCCATTCCTGATTCCTGATTCATCATTCCTGATTCATCATTCATCATTCCTGATTCATCATTCATCATTCCCTGATTCCTGATTCATCATTCCTGGATTCCTGATTCCTGATTCCTGATTCATCATTTCCCGATTCCTGATTCATCATTCCTGATTCATCATTCCTGATTCCTGATTCCTGATTCATCATTCATCATTCCTGATTCATCATTTCCTCATTCCTGATTCATCATTCCTGATTCCTGATTGATCATTCATTCCTCATTCCTGATTGATCATATCCTCATTCCTGATTCATCATTCCTGATTCTTGATTCATCATTCCTGATTCCTGATTAATCAACTTCCTGATTCCTAATTCCTGATTGATCATTCCTGATTCATCATTCATCATTCCTGATTCATCATTCATCATTCCTGATTCATCATTCCTGATTCATCATTCCTGATTCCTGATTCATCATTGCTGATTCCTGATTCATAATTGATCATTCCTGATTCCTGATTCATCATTCCTGATTCATCATTCATCATTCCTGATTCATCATTCATTCATTCCTGACTCTTCATTCATCATTCCTGATTCATCATTCCTTATTCCTGATTCATCATTCCTGATTCCTGATATATCAGGAATCAGGAATGATGAATCAGGACATGATGAATGATGAATCAGGAATGATGAATGATTCATCATTCATCATTCCTGATTCATCATTCCTCATTCCTGAGTCATCAATTCCTCATTCCTGATTGATCATTCCTCATTCCTGATTGATCATTCCTCATTCCTGATTGATCATTCCTGATTCTTGATTCATCATTCCTGATTCCTGATTAATCACTCCTGATTCCTGATTCCTGATTCATCATTCCTGATTCATCAATCCTGGATTCATCATTCATCATATCCTTGATTCCTGATTCGTCATTGCTGATTCCTGATTTCATCATTCATCATTTCCTGATTCCTGATTCATCATTCCTGATTCATCATTCATCATTCCTGA
>JAOWCC010001085.1:0-47842 GCA_030867875.1 Actinernus sp. WN-2022 | reverse complement strand
CATGTACAGTTAAAGCACAAGTAAATGACAAGAACTTGTCAAGGACTAGAGTTCCCAAGTGAACAACTGGCTCGCAGTTCAAATCAATAGTTTCAACCGAGCGGCCTCTGACGATGAACTGCCAAATTAGCCACAAGTTGCATAAAGCTGGTGACAGCTGAATGGTCAACCAGAAGATGTGTAAGAATGAGCATTATTAAAAGCCAATCAGAATCGATTATAAATAATCCTGCAACAAAGCAGGGGGTTGGAACAAGCTTTTGGTGACTGCTACAAAGACAGACTTAACCAGAATTCAGTTCGCCTGCAGCACAGGCTATTCTGAACATGCAATAAAAAATAAGTTTGTTTTTGTTCACGAAATCATGAAATATTATGTTCACAAACATTTACATGCAAAGAAAAATTGGTGTGATCTCTCCCAGAATACCTTAAAATGCATCAAAATATGCAGCCAAACAATTCTTACAGTGCTTGTTATTGGTCTTGAAGATATTGAATATTGATGCATTCAATTCTACCAAGTGGAAAGTGAGATTAGTATATTGTTTTGAAACCATGTTTGTAGCAATGGAATTTTCATAGAGAACAGATACAATGTACATGTACATGTAGGTAGAAACAAATTAACTATACTAACCTGTTCAAGAGATATGTGCAAATCACTTGCATCAAGCCTGCATAATAAAACAGAGAGAATACAATACTTGTAAAATATTCATGTATGTAATTATACATGTACAGGTACACATATGTAACAGGCCTGTTTGCCAAAACTCTGAAAGGGTGGGTTTGTTTTTTGAACACCTCACAGCTCAAAAGCCTCAATCTTGTGGTTTTAACAAGAGGAGCTGGAATCAAAAGAACTTTATATAATGGAAAATCCCTAACCGTCCTTGATGAGCTTTAGGATTTATTCTTTTTTATTTTTATCATGAAAAATGTGAATTGCTTGTTAAGTTATTCATTGTGAAAAGGACTCAGGAGGTGGGGGGGTTTGTTCAAACCACCCTGGCAATGGGCCTGTGTAATAAAACAGCGATATGCATGTACAGTACCAATCAAAAACTAACCTCATCCTTGCACTTACTTTGTGTGCACTCAAAATGCATGCAAAGTAAACGCAAAGCAAACCATGCATTTACTTTGCGGTGCACTCAGAATATAGACCCGGTGTCTACTTTGCATTTACTATCATCAACACGTGGCCCACAAATACAACAGGCTACGATAATGACCTACATGTACATGTACTTGTGTTTCAGCATTTTTTTTTAACCAAAATTAGGGAGAAATTACCACCAGAGAATGCCAAAACCCGATTCTTTAACTGCTCATCCAAGAGGCAGGAATTCCTAAACCAGATAAACATGACAAACTCTCGCATGCCAATCAGATCTGGCAATGTATAAATTAAGTTATTAGCATGTGAGAATGGGTTTGTAAACACGTCGAACATCTCTGCAATCAACATTTTCCTGCAAATAAACCTGCTCTAGAATAGTTTGGCAATGTTATTTGTAATGAGAGCACAATCAAAGCAGACTGCTTACAAGATGAATAAAATTTAGAAACATTATGGGAGCGAAGAAATATTAAAATGAGATCAAACCATAGCATCCTTTGAAGAACGCTGACCTGGGAACGGAAGTCACAATCACGACATGAAAACGAGGCTTTCAAAGTTTCGCTTCATTTCTTGAACTTGGGAGCTCGAGAAAAACATTTTTTGGTATGAAAAAACAAAAGACAACTTGATCTCTAAATTACCTATAGAGGCTGCTTCAAGGTGTCAAAGCTAAGATGGGAAGGAAAAGATTTCAAGAGAGAAGCGAATGTGTACAAAGGTCAGTCTTTGTTTGACATTTGTGTTTCAGCAGGTGCTCACATGCATTCCAATTTCCCTGCAAGCAGAGCTCCAGAAATTACAGTAATCAGCAACATTTTCATTTAAAAATAACAGATTTTTTCTGAATATTTTGAGCTAGAGGAAACTATTTTAAAACTCCTAAAATATTTTAGACTGCTAGCTGGTCCATGTTTTAGGGATGTTTTTAACTCAATCTACAAGCAGACTGTCTTTGGCTTGTGACATTTCTTTCGATAAATAATCATTTGCCTTGCGTTTACTTTGGGTGACAGTGTACTTTGCATTTACTTTTTTGTTTGCATTTACTTGCGTGCATGCAAAGTAAACACTAAGTAAACCCTGCGTTTACTAGTAAACACAAGAATAGACCCAATAAATATAGGTGCTAGGGAATACTACAAGTTGCACTTTTTCATTGTATACTAAATGATACAAATAAGCTAAGCAAGAACGAACAGAAAAAAATAGACTACAAGCTGCTGTACATGTAGTGGTACCAGTTGTGTGATGAATACTTGCAATACTTTGAGAGCTTGACTTTGGGAGTTTTGGTAACTTTTTTGCACCACTACGAGATTCTGCCCCCTCTGGTAATACTCAGTTCCATATTTGGTATAAGCTAAGATGGACAACTAGATATTAAATATATTGTCTTGTCTAGGGGCTGTCCAACAAATGCTTAGTACCCTGCTTAACATCCACGTTAGAAATTCAGAGTGGTTTTTTTTCAGAGTTGGACACATTTTAGGGGGGGGGGGGGGGGGGGGTGGGGGCGGGGAGGTGGGCGGGGGGGGCGGGCGGCGGGGGGGGGCGGGTTTCTTAGGGGGGGGGGGGGGGGGGGGGGGGGGGGGGGGGGGGGGTTGGGGTCGACAGAGGGTGACTCCTGACATGGACAATAAAGACAAAAGAGTTCTAGGAACAAGACTGGAGCAAAAATGGTGGATGTAATGGGGAAGGGGGTCTGACCCTGGGGCACTTTCAAACTTTTCAAATCCCCTCCCCCCCCCCCCCCCCCCCAAAAAAAAGCAGGAGAAATGACAAATTTGCCACTCAAATAAGAGTTCATATTTACATTATTAATGCAACTGTCAAGTTAATAACTTATGAGATATTGTGTAGCTAATTACTGCAGGTAACTCACCAAGTAAGTCTACATTTAAAACTAAAAGTTTAATCAATAAACTTTATATTTTAAAGTAAAAGGCTATTGCGCTAAATATCAACGTGGACTGAAAAATATAATTTCAAGTATTTTAAGACCAAATAGGTCAACATCTAGAGTTCAACTTCAAGTAATGAGTAAAACACAGGTACTATTTTGCCATCGAACCACATTACGTATCAAATGACGGTATCATCAACATATTTACAACAACTACATCAAAAAAGATCAGTACATATGTCATATACTGATACCGGCACACGGTAAATACATCGTGTGTGTTTACCTTTTCTTCTTTTCTTCGTGTTCCTTCAGTTTCTTTTTCCACATTAGGTATATCGAGCAAGCTGCTGCTGTAATTAGTATCCCAGATATCTTGGAGTCAGCCATCTCTTCGGGTTTGGTGGAGACAGCAGCTTACTGAAGACCACCATCTTGGATTGCTATGACACCGCTCCTTTCTTGTTGTCCGTGAGGGACTGTAACCTCACGAATCACGTGAAACACAGGTGTTATCGCGTTGATCCAATATTTTTTCAACATCGTTCAAGAGTATTTTGGGGTATCGGGCCCATGTGGGATTGGTTCATAGTCGTTGAAGGTACGTTACAACTTTAGCTGATGTGGAAACTTGAAACCGTTTTACAGGGACTTTACGCACCATAATCTCAGAGGCTCTTTTTTCTATGATAATACTCTGCAACACCTTGTGAGTACCACGCAGAGATAACATAAATAAATATATATATATATAATCAAGTTATATACTATCAAGTTACATATTCCCCGTCCAAGTACTGAATACTAGTAGTAGTTTATTTATATTTAATCACGTTTCACAGGGTCCACAGGGTGAGCACTAAACTCCTAACTTTATATCGAGATTGTTAACGGGGCCACTTAGGCAACGAGGCTTAAAAACATTGTAAAACGAAGATAAAGCATTCCAACACGCATCCCAGTAATCTTATTCATGCCCGCCAATTGTTACTTGTTTGGGCTACCTTTGGAGCAGTGAACGAAGCGGAGCACTGGGTACTACCATGGAATCGATTGTTTTAAACAGTTGCTTAGCAACCGTCCGATGTTTGTAGCCCGCCATCTTGGAAGCACAGCACACTTTGAAGGATCGAAGCTCTTCATTTGGCTTTTCTCACGAGGTTTTATCTCAGTATGGCTGGTAAGAAAGCAGAGCGACCAGACATGAATTTCGTGCATCAAAATGCGATATTATGCGAAACAATCAAAAAGGAACAGCGAAATCAACAATTGTATACAAATTACAGTGTTAACCCGTTCAAGAAAAGTGAGTAGGATTCGAGCAAAACCAACACATAATTTCTTTCTTATACCTTACAGCCTCATTATACACTAACCTATTTAATACCTTTGATATTCAGTGTACACTTTGACGGGAAAACCGAATTCACTTCACGATTCAGCGGACGGCGAAGAAGATGGTAGGCAATTTCTACTTCTCCATCACTCATCACTGCCATCACATCAGTGATCAGTCGTGATACGTCACACATGACAAAGATCTATACTAATTTAGTATAGGTTAAGTACAGAGGGTTATATACGTATCTATACTAGTATTTCCACTCCGTTTTCTTGTGCTTGGATTGATTAAAAGAAAGGGTAATTTTGAAATAATGAGATGCGGTTTTCCTCCCTCGATCGACAAAAACCAACATGCTAAATTCCTATTCGATCTATGGATTAGCCAGGTCTTGGCTTTGATCAGCCCCTATGGTAGTATCAGGTGGAACGACTGCAGAATACCCCACCACAGCAAGCTGTATTGTAGAAATGTCTATGCGTCAACTTGGGTGGAATACACGGTTTCGAATACACAGCGAACGTAGAGAGTAATATAGAGTCAATGTGTCATTGCATCAACAAGTAGACTGCGGTTGATTGTAGAACAAAGGTAGTAATATATAGATCTTGAGTACACTTTATTCATGTCAATGCGTGAACGAGTAGACTGCGGTTGATTGTAGAACGAAGGTAACTAATATATAGAGTACACTTTATTGATGTCACTGCATCAACAGGTAGACTGCATGCGGTACATGTTTGACCACAGGCAGCCCAATCTCATGATTTGTGTATTTATGTCGCTTGAACAGTTCATATTATAAATCCTTCCAAAACATGTACATGTATGTTAGACAAATAAATCCGGGGGGTGGGGGGTGTACTCAACAAAGTTTTATACAGGGAGGCGCTGCCCCGAGGTCCAAACCCTTACCCTTTTATATATCATTTTTGACAGAAAAGGTAACCCTTTCATATACCTTTTACTAAACTTTTCACTTGAGTAACCCCTCAAAATACTTGGATGAATCAGCCGTTAGGTACATCTGTTCGAGATATTTTGAAAGGCCCTTTTAACTACCTAAATGAGTTTTCCCTACCCTTTTTTATACTTAACTCGTGAAATCCTACCCTTTTATATACCTCCAGCCTGAAAAGGTACCCCTTTCGGGCGGAGCCTCTCCGTATAGTCCATTATATAGGGAGTACCCCCCCTCCCCGAAAAATGAATACACAACTTCACCCTACAATGTTTTAGTTGTGGTTATTCATACCTCTGAGCTCTTCTACGGTTATTTCCGCTGTTTTTTTTTTTTTAAATCCTCCTTCCCATCTTCCTAGGAAAGGAAGAAGGCTGGCGACAGCCGATAAATATCATCAATTCATTGGTTACTGAAGCGATATCAGCATGTGACTGTTTCCAGTAAAACCTTTCCCATGGGATCACAAGCTCAATTCATTGGTTACTGAAGTGATATATCAGCACATGACTGTTTCCAGCAAAGCCTCTCCCACGGGATCATGAGCGTAATTCATTAGCTACCAAAGCAACACATCAGCACAATGCATACCTGAAATCTTTGCCATAAAAATCATATTTCGCTCACTCCAAATAACACAAAGGTATGAATAACCAAAATTGAAATATTGTAGGGTGAAGTCGTGTATTTGTTTGTCTAACATACATGTTTTGGAAGGATTTATAATATGAACTATTCAAGCGATATTTGTAAGTGCATATCAATACACAAATCACAAGATTGGACGGCCTGTGGTTTGACCATGACAATGCTTGAAGCATTGACTGTCAACATGTAAGGTAGATTACGTGGTAGGGTATTCTTCAGGTTCCATTAGAAATTCAGACAGACAGTGTAAACAGTTTTGGAAAGGGAAATTTTAGTGGGGTAATAGATGTTTTTTTTATGTGTCAAAAAGTGCAGGGAGGTATAAACTTTTCAACATCAGCTTCCATCGTGTAACTGTTGGATAGATGTATTTTTGGAAAAAACAAAAGAAAATATTGAAGGATTACGAACTAAGACAATAATCTACTTATATTAATTTACTGGCCAGGAGGTCGGTTTTTAGAAAGACAGGAAAAAGTTTTCTATTCAGTTCTTATTTACTCAGACATCTTCAAACTCAGTAAACATACTACATGTACATGTAATTTACATGTAATTGTGATATTGGGCTATAATCATTAAATATGTGTATGGGCAATTCCACATGCAGGAGACATGATGAAAATGAAAATTTTCAAATCTATTATTTTTTAGCAAACTTTATTTTAGTTAAGAGCAGACATCTTGGTTTATCAGATACAGTACAAGTGAGATATTGTGAATGTTGGCCACACCCGCTCCGTGAGGGCCTTGTTTGAGCACATTACCAAAATGTAATGTCCGCAACAAATTTTTGTGTAATGTCCGCAACGCATATTTAAAGCAAATAAAAACTACTACAGTGAGCTTTGATGAATTTTATCATTATAGTTGAGAACTCTGGTTATTACCATTTGTTTTCTTGGAACTCCTCACAACTCATAGGAATTAAGAATTCAAAAAGTTGACTCAAATAAGTGGTTGTTTTTGCTGTAATGTCTGCAACAGACATTTAGATATTAATTAAAAAAGAGTAATGATAGGGAATTATATTTTTTTTAATTGAACATAGAGAGGCCCACCTAAGGTGTGCTGTGTATAAATTTAAGCAACACAGCTATTTTAAATTAAGTTTGGGAAGCATTTGTAATCTGATTTTTGGTCTCTGAATGTAATGTCCGCAACGTGGAATTGCCCGTATGTGTGTTTAAATGAAATTTATACACTTGGCCCTAGTCCTTTGTCAGTTTACGAAATGGCTAATACTGTATCCAGATAACAAATAAAAGAAGTTTGGATAAAACATAATTATTTACATATTAGTTAGTTCAGTGGTTAAGCTCCGGTCTGTCCTGCGGGAGGTCATGGGTTGAATAACCTGAGTAGAGGGTGCTGCCTTTGTGAAACAATCACATTCTCACATTTTGTGTATTAATTTGAAACAATCACTTCAATAACTTTGTTGCTCCAAGCTCACAGCCATTTTGGCTATATGCACCTTGGCTATGAGCTGATGTTTGATTAAAGTTTGTTTTGATTATTAATATTGTTTGTACATATAATTTAGTGACATGATATCCTAGACTCAAACAATGTATTGTCTTCTCTTCCTGCAGTTCAGTTCTTAAAAGTTATCAAAAGAGCCCACCAGACACCTGTAGATAAATATGAATTCCCACAGACTTCGGCACAGGATATCGGCTGGGACACCACACCCTTGGTAAGGCCCTACCCTTGTAGGGGTATAGAATGGTCAAATCCGAGACTCGCCAAGACCCTTAATTGTTTCAAAATCCGAGCCCAAGACTTGCTTCTCTATAAGGGGTATAGAATGTTCAAATCCGAAACTAGCCGAGACGTCAAGACACTTGTTTCAAAATCCGAGATTTCGAGACTTGCTTGAATTTTGCTGAGACTCTCAATTTTTTGAGGGACCATTCTATACCCCTCCTTGTTACTTTTGCCACACTCACAAATTAACAATCTGTTAATGTTTATGATAGGTTTGTTGAGAATATACACTTTTTTTTACACTTTAATTTGTAGTGTGCAGGGCTTTAAAAACAAGCCACTGGAGCTCCAGTGGTTTCTTTGAGGTACATTAATGTACATCGCCAGTTATTTAAACTTTATCAACAGCCAATGAAACTTTTGCCTTTGGCCCCGAGTTTCGTAACAGACATCTACTTTTCTGTGTTGACCTCCTACTCAAAAATTGTTCGCCAAAGGCGAAGTCGATATTGGTGAATATTCCCCGAGATAAAGTCTTGGGGAATATATTCACCAATATCGACTTCGCCTTCGGCGAATAATTGTTTTAGTATATACAACACAGGAACCTCAACACAAAATGAGAATTATAGTGTTTTTTAGTTTTAGTTTTTAAATAGAAGGTGTGACAAATGTAACTTTTGTATTAATTCTTTTTCTATGGCAAAACAAGTTGTGACAGTTGCTTTTGTACATTTTATTCAAACATTTTACCTTGAAAGACTGACTCGAAGGCCATATATTTTGTAGCTTTTTTAGTGCTTTTGGGCACCTGCATTTTGTTGAATTTCTAAAATTTCCATATCGGAAACAATTGCAAAACGTGAATTTATGCCTGCCATTTTGTTTCAAAATTATCCCGAGTTTTGTAGGTGGTTATTAATCATTATTCCGAGATGGCGAGCCGAGCGGGGGCAGGGGGATGACCTCCCCCCAACTCCAACTTTAGTGAAATATTAGCGATGACAAACAGAAAATAGTAGAGCTGGCCTATTAAAGTAACTGATTAAATTAACTGATCTGTAATGGTTTTATTTAAATATTTGACAGATTGATAAAACATGGTATGACCAACGACTTCACCATCCACGCAAGCACTCGGAAATTACTAAGTACATGGATGCAGCCTGGAGGGTCAAGGAACAGTCAGAAAACATGAACTAGAACAATAGTAACATTGAAAATATATACATAATTTTATTTGAAATAAGTTGAATCTTCAAGACGTTTTAATTACACAATGTACAAAATTAGGGTACCCATTAGTTGTCTGACATATCTCAGTCTATTCATGCAATTTTATTTAAGCTTAAGTATGCAAACGTGTTTTTAAGATTTTATAGTCTTTTTAAATAATACACATCTTTCAGTAACCTGTAAAGACTCGGAATATATGAACTTCTGTGATGTGTTTTCTCAGTTAAGTACATGCATACAACCTCTGATCTTTTTTCTGCTACATAACGAATACTGTACCGATCAGTGAAGTATACATGCATGTGTAAATGTGTGTGTTTGTATATAGGTTCAATAAATTCTGTAACTGATGGATTTTGAAAGCAAGCATACGTTGGTCATAAATAATGTACAAGTAATAAGCTGTGATATGTGTTAATCATAGACGCATTTTAGTCCTTTTTACATTCTAGAAATAATCAGTGTCATTCTCGTCTTTAAAATTCCAGAAGTTGTATTTGATTGTTTTTACGATTCAAATATTACTGTTTTTTATTGCAATTAATTCGGTAATATTTAGAAAAATTCCCTCAGGTTAAATTCACCTTTGACCATGTCATTCTCAAGTCTGTATGACAACGTGGCTCTCTTAAGATTTCTGAGATTTTCTAAGAAAGATTGCATGTATTTAGCAAATTTCCTCTGGTTTTCCGTGGTGTGGACTCTTATTTACCACGGTTTACGTCATCACATTGTCAAAATTTGTTGTGGACTCACAAGGCGCAGCTTTTTACAACGATATTAGAAAACGTACAAGGAAGTTTCGTTACAAAGCGTGACAGCTTTGAAAGAGCCAGCGTTGTCTATAACTTTCTTGCGTCAGCACCGTTGTCTGGACTCTCATTTACCACCGTACTTCAACCAATCAGATCGCGAGATTACCGGCAGTTGTGGTAAAATTAGCAAATTTCCTCTGGTTTTCCGTGGTGTGGACTCTTATTTACCACGATTTACGTCATCACATGGTCAACATTTGTTGTGGACTCACAAGGCGCAGCCGAGTGAGTTCGCAACAAATGTTGACCATGTGATGACGTAAATCGTGGTAAATAAGAGTCCACACAACGGAAAACCAGAGGAAATTTGTTTTTTACAACAATATTAGAAAACGTACAAGGAAGTTTCGTTACAAAGCGTGACAGCTTTGAAAGAGCCAGCGTTGTCTATAACTTTCTCGCGTCAGCACCGTTGTCTGGACTCTCATTTACCACCGTACTTCAACCAATCAGATCGCGAGATTACCGGCAGTTGTGGTAAAATTTCTATTACATTTATTCCCAGTTTACACTTCAAGCATTTAAGGCCCCACCTGAAGTGAAGTGCCATGCCCAAGGTAGCCAGGAGTGCCGTGATCAAAACGCTTGTCATGTAAACGGAGCTTTAACGCCTGGTGTAAACTGCCGGCACAAGCAAAACCATAGTAGCTACCTATAACGCAGTCAGGAGCCCATAACTAGGAGCATCCATCCCGCATACTAGGCCTATGTCACAGTGTTTTCACAAGTTTCGGTTATTTTTAGAACGGTTTCCCGCTATTGTTGAGTTGCAATTATTCCTAAGGGAATCACAAAAGCGTAGCAGCAATTATTTTCCTTTGGGGATAAAGAAATCAGAAATCCCTAAGTATTTAAAAAAATATAATAACTTGCCTAGTTATGGGAGCAGGTCAAAACACATGCTCCAGATAGGGACCCATATTTTTCAACAGAGACAGCTGCCAGCGCAGGGTACCTCCCCCATTTTTGACCATCTAGTTTCCATTCTGGGGGGCCTAGTGGTAATTTTAACACAGAAAATGAAATGATAACGTAAGACAAAACATGCAGTGCATTTGTTTCTAGATTGTCTTTTAGTTTTGAAGATATTTAAGAACAAATTATTATTAATATTGAGTTTTCTCTCCAGAGGAGATGGCTGGCAGCTGCCCCTACCCCAAAATGGGTCTGTCGCGAGGGCATGTATTTTGACCCTAAAACTAGTTAGATTACAATATTCATGTATTTAGCATATTTTATTTACATATCGTTATTACTATTATTGACTAATGTTTTATACTTACTTGTACATGGCTCTCTGGAAGAGTATTTTTATGAAGAGACTCCATGTTTAAGTAAAGATAACTAACTAACTAAGACGCAGTGTCGTATTTATCATTAGCGGCACTTGTGCTACTCACTGGTGGGAGATAAAACAAGCGCAGCAAGCGCTGCTAATGATCAGTGCATTACTGCATCTGCGTATATTACTTTCTTGTGCTAATTATGTCGCTTGTAAAAACCAGGCGTTGATGTCTGCCTGAGCTTGTTGATGAGATTATTGTAGTCGTGTTTCACACTTGGCTGAGTTTCAGTTGTAACAAGCGTGACTGTCACAAAACCTAGTAATCCACAGGAAAAGCCACAGATGGCTCCAACAGGGCCTCCAATCAGCAAACCAGCAATTGAACAAGCACTTCCTTCAAATTGGAGAGCCTTGAGAGGAAAAAAAGATGAGATGAGCCATCTCTGTTTAACGGGATAGAATTACACCCTTTTATCTTTCGATATATGCTTCACGCAGGCACAAAGGATTTAATATTTCTGTTCTCCAAGAATATAATCAATTTTATTTTATTAATACCCTGGAGCCTCTACGTAGCATACAGAGCATACATCGAAAGCGCGCCATTGCCATGATTCTTTTGCTTTAATTGCATAACTGAAATCATTACAAAACTGGTGAGAATTCAGTTGCCTATTTATCAGTTTCTAAATAAAGTTATTTCAAGAATAATATTACTCAGTACGTAATAGCGCGAGCGAAGCACATTCATATAGGATGTGTTGTTCAAGTTTAGTTAGCGCGCTGTTGACGCAATCTGAACACGTCATTTCGAACGTAACAATAAAGGTAATCGGCTAACGCTGTTGCCACCCAATTCAGATCATGTGATGTAAACAGATGCTACTATGGGGAATTATTCCTTTTTCATTCTAATCATAATGTAGTCATGCATATCTGAATAAAATTAATTTTCAAAGAGTCAATTCTTCAGAGTACTGTGTGTTTACATCACATGATCTGAATTGGGTGGGAACAGAGTTAGTTTTTTTTTCATTTCCGTTATCTTCTTTTTTCTTCTTAACCTTTTGCGCTGATTTCCCTTTATTCTACCAGTCCTTTTTGTGTTTTTATCTTTGTTTTCTTTATATAATTTATCGTTTTTTCCCCAGCTCGTTACTTCAGGTCAGATATTTGGGAGTTCCTCTTTTAGGCTTGCCTAGATATAGATATATATTAAAGAAATCTTTCACAACCGATTTCAGTGTTACGTACATAGCTCATTCGACAATCAGTCGACATGCTTTATATCCAGGCTCACTGGTTTATCGTCACCATTGTAGTTTTGAGGTTTGAACTGAATGCTCTTTATGTACTCGCGATCGAGGTCTAAGTACTCGAATATGACGTTGTTGACCAGAATTAGCAGACATATGCGCGGAATGATTGTGTGGAATAATTTTGTCGCATATTGTCTCAATACTTCAAACACCTCCTATGCACGTAACACTGAAATCGCCTGTGAATCATTTGTTACGTAAAGTTACTACTACTACTTGCCTGGTCACTTCTACTTCTTCCATAGCGGCACCACCTAGAGAAATGCTCGCAGTTCCATAGCAATACATGATAGCCACGTCGGCCTTCGTAGCTTTCCGCCCTTTCAAGTATAGTTTTCACTGGTAATGTTGTGTATATCTCATCCCAGCTGTTATCGACATATACCTTCCCTTTCCAAACTCGAACATCGCTGAATGGCTCAATTAGAATTGACGCCATGTTAACTTTTCCGCCAAACGTGACGTCTGAACACGAGTTTAAAGATTGCATTAGTCCAGTTAAGTGAGCGACTTTTCCTTCTCCAATATTTACTACCCAGTGATCGTAGTTTTTACGAGGTAGCTTGATCAAATCGCCTGGAGAACCAGGACATTTGTAACCACTCTTCATATCTTGTTTTGGTTCTTTGAAAATTGCGCATGCTGTCTAATAAAGCCATGTAAAAATGCACGGTTCAGCAGATTTGACTTGTCACGAGCATTTCGCGCGCCAATCTAATCAAAATTTCAAGCATGTAACGCGGGCTCATTTTGTTAAGTAATTTATGCGTGCGCTATTATTTGATTCTTTATTGCCGCGTTGCCGGCCGGTTTGTAGTTATATATCGAGTTTTTCTTTACGAAATAAAGGTAAAATGTGTGATCTGTCAAACATTAAGTAGCTCTAGGTTCATACATTTAACAACGTTTCCTGTCGAGGAGCTTTACTTGAAAAAGGAGCGTCTTGGCGATGTTTAGTTGTTTCGATCGCTCGGAAATAAGTAGACTTCAGTCATTTTGTCGATTATCTCTGTCAGTAAAACGCAAATTGTAGGGCTAAGGTAACCGAGTTTTGGTGCAAGGAGAAGTGTACGGGAAGAGATGGCTACGGAACGCAGGTTGAGGAGATGGATCATCTTGCAATTGTTACCAGTATGTCGGCAGCAGTTGAAGTGGTCGTCATTTATACCTCCAGAAAAAGTGGTGATTTTTAGTCGTCTTGATCAGGTCTTGATGTATTTGTAGATCTGGTACAGTGGTTGTTATAAAACATGCACAGCATTATATATCTTGACTAATTGTGTTGGGAAAGAAATGGTAAACATTCTTACCCTGACTCTTCATATTTTGTCTAAAGATACTCTTGGAGAAACATATCACAAACTGTTACACAAAAGCAATGAAAGGTTTGGAGTAGTTGTGTTTTTGGAAAAGAGAAATTATTTTATGAAAGCCTCAAAAATATTTCATTCAAAAGGTTCCATAAAAATTAGTTGTAACTATTTTTTTGAGAATAACTGATATTAAAGAAGTTATTTCAAAGACAATGTAGCTATAAAATTTAACCGACTTCGAAAGAACTTCAGTTTAAATGAGAAGGGTGCTTCTACTGATATATCCCAAATAACAGCCATTAGAGTTTACTAAGTTGTGGTGACAAAGGCATTTACATCAACGAAACTTCTCCTACAGTTTAATAATACAAAGAAGCATCAGTCTATAAATAGAGCTATAAAATACTGGGAACTTTTGAAGGACTTCTTGTCCTATAATTAAACCTCCATGCCCCACTCCCTTGCCAGCAACTTTTAATTTCAGCAAAATTAGTACAAGAAAGCCCTCAAGACCTGTAGAAATAAAACCAAAAACTACCTTAAATGCATCTAGATTCAAACAATAAAATTCAAAGACTTTTGTGCAAGTATTGCAAACAGATCTTGAGACCAACAACACAATCTGAATCAACTGAATATTTTTGTTGTCAGCAAATGCTGTTTTAGTGGAGACTATAGCCCGGCTACTTGGTCTCACTTGGCTATCAGATGTGCCTAAAGATATACCTCATGCTCCTCTAATTATATTCAAAAATATCAAAATAAGAATGTACCTGGACAAAAGCTTGAAACCCTAATGGCAAGAACAAATGAAGTTTAAACAGAGTTATAGTTGCAAGAATTCCACCTCTTTTTCTTGTTAGAGATAAATGAGATGCAGACTTTGATTAGCCATTATAGTTGTTTCAAGGCTTATTAAACTTAAGTGTTTTTTAATCCTGTTCACAGGGTCACATAGCTCTAATGGCCTAGGTCTAAATAATTGAATGCAGTTGGTGTATATGTGCCACCATTCAAGAAAAAGAAGCTCAGATGTCACTATAAACTGCTCAGTACATGTAGCTTCACAGCAATCCCAGTGCCAAATCTGAACAAAACAGAGGAAATGTTCCAAATACAGCAACTTAAGTCATTTTTTAAGTGTAAACAAGCCAATGCTTCCTTTAAAAAAATGTTTATTGCTTAAAGAATAGCAAAATTTAAAAATACATACAAAGACTGTACTACTGCTACTACTGGTGTTAAAGTGATTTTCATAAACCTGTGAAACAATTATTGCTTGTTAACATCTAATAGTCAAATATACACAAAAGAAAACAATAGAATTAGCATTTAATTGCACTAAATAGTCTAGTATCTGTTTCACAGGTTTATGAAAATCACTATAATACTCAGATATTGTTAAGAATACTCAATACTCGGATAAAACAATTATAGCTGAATTTTGTTTGAATCTTTTCATTTTCATATCAACATACATGATATGTGCATGTAGCTTATTTTCATCATTACAATTTGTTTTATTGCCCAAGAGCATGCAGGTGTACAAATTGTGTTCATGCTGCGAAATCTACCCTACGAGCAGAGGTTTCTCATCTCTTTGCCTGTTCCGTCCGCCGAAAGAAAGGGAAAGGACAGCAAAGACAAAGAGATGTGAAACCTCTGCTCGCAGGGTAAGCGAAATCAAATCATAAAAAAATTGGCTGGCGCTCATTTTTTTGGAAAACTGACACGCCAAATAGTAAGAATTTGTTGTTAATAGCTTTCACCAAAATTAATGAATGAGACAGACAAAATTAATAATCAAACTATAAACACTAAATATCACAATCAGCGCAGCTACCAAAATTAAGTAATATTTACAATGTCTGTGGCATAAATCGCGCGTGTAAAACTCATAAACACAAGCAAATGATAATTTGCATATTACAGAATTTAAAAGAAACTAACATGATATGGAGAGGGCCTCATACCTGTTCAGAAATGATGAAATATTCTGGTGTTAGCCATCAGCAACGACAATCCGACTACAACAATGTTGCCCAGTGTGTAAAGTAAAATATATTTTTACACATGTTAAAATGGTTCTCCTTACAGTTTTCCTTCCACAAAGCCACAATATAGTGACATTTATAGTACAATGCTAAAGTTGTTAATAACAAAATTCGGTCGAATTAAATTCCAGTGTGAAGCAGTCTCTAAAGAACGTTACCAAAACTGAATAGCTTTCAGTTTTGTCTCGCAACTCTTCCTCAAGCTATCCATCGTATTGCCTATGAAATCGAAACACTTTCTAGCCAGAACTTCGACTTGGATACTCCGTTGTATTGAAAACGCCTGAAAATGAAGTACCTTTCATCACAGAAGTTTTAATCCAGAAAAAGGTTATCTTCTCCATCAGATCAGAAAAGAGTCCCAACTTCATCTGATTCCTCTGAAGAATGGTAAGAGAATGCGAAATTCTGACAGTGGTTCTTCCTGTAGTTTAGTTGTTATTCAAAAGTCAAAATATCCCGTGTTAGTTCATGTTAATTTCGACGTTAACCTTCGTGACAACTTTTCGTTGCAAATAACCAACTCAGTTAAGGCTATGAAGATCCGATAAATGTGGCTAAAGTAGGTTGAAAGTGTGATACAAACTTCGCCAGTGACAGTTAACTTTCTCCTCCTTTTGTTCCCGCACATGCGACGAACACAATCCAGACGTTGCACGAACGCTCTGCGAACAATTATATCCGCTGGGGGTGGTGATGGAATCAAATATCTAATGCGCATGCCTATACACTAGACAGAACTTCCAAAGGCCAGATTTATGGCGGGCTCACATTGAAGATTAGTTTGTGAAGGAACCATGCTAGCGAATTGCTCGTGTTGTAGGCATAGTTTCGCTTTCACTTTTCTTCAGGTATTTGCCATGTTTACTGTTCCGCATGACATCATTTTTTGGCATGTAATGGTAACTTGACTCCAAGAAAAAGTTTATTAAACAAATAAGCTGCAGACCGACTGAATGCTTGATCTCAAAATAGATTTGCTGAACAATTTAATACCGCTATTGGTTACAAAACAACCACACATTTTACCGAAACTAATAACTTTACTCCAGACCCTAACCCTAACCAGGATTTAGGGTGTTTAGGGTTAGTTTTCCTACCATTACTACCGATATAATAATTATTAAGTGACTGAATAATTCGGCACTGCTTGCTGTACAGTATACTCTACTTCAGAAAAAAGTATCCTGATTGTTCAGTCATGTCTGAAGTATAAATGTCAAATGTACACTGAGGTGTTAATCTATTGTGCAGACTGGAAGGAATTCGGTTTAAATTTTCATCAAGTTTCCGGCCTCCAAAAGCACTTGTAAATATAACCAATCGAGTCGGCCGCGAAGCGTGCAAACGGTAATTATTTGTCACTAGTTGTACTGGGTGGCAAAAAATATTAATTTATAGATCGGTAGTGTTATTAGCAAAACCTATTTCTAAATGCTATTTTCCACCTCCAATCGATTCCCGAAATGTCATGCTACACTTTGTAATACTAGGGTGCGTTCGATTGACCGTATTCCGAAATAAGAATACACAGAATGATCACTACAAATCGCTTATATCGGGATCATTTAGCCACTGGAATATTAAATGTATCCTGAATATCATATGTCAGCAAGTGTTAGTAGCTTTCAGTACAAAATGTGCCTGAACCAGTGATTTTCAGAGATTATTCCATCTATTCTTATTCCGGAATACGGTCAATCGAACGCGCCCCTATTATCACCGAGGAACGGAAAAATCTCTGAGAAGTTTAGTTTTCTCTGCCAAAACTAAAGACGTCGCAGTTGAGTTGCTTTCGAAAATGTTTTGTTATTAGCTGCAGTTACACTAGACCAGTTTTACTAGGTATATTGGAAATTTACCCGGGCAAATTCGTGTTTTCGTGTCTAACCGATTTCCCCAGGAGAAAACGTACCTAGGTATATTTCCATAGTTACGAAAGAAAGAACAATGGAACTTTCCCTTGATAGCACCCCAGATAAGTCTTAGGGAAGAGGTCATAACAATGGATTTCGAATGGGACCCAATTTTGTTAGGGGAGGTGGTGGGTGGCGAGTAATACCCCTACCCCTTTTTTCGAGGGTGATTTTCTCGCGCTGTAAAATAGGGATACCTGATTTTAATGCAGACACACGTTCGTCTCTGCCTGTAGAAACTAGAAATATAGTTACTTCTTCAATAAGTATTTTTTTCAAGAAGATACTCGTGGTCAAAAATCTAGATTTTGCCAAAATAGTTGGTGGGTTCCGGGTACAACCCCCCTTCCATCAAAACTGGGTCCCGCCAGAGTACCATTGTTTTGATCTCTTCCCTTAGGGGTCTCTGCCGCCCCAGATAGTTCAGCCAATGAAATTTCCAGGATCTGACAGCTCTCGAGAGGCGTGATTGTTTTGATCAACGAAGCGAAGATCAACAAAGCCACAAAGTTACTGGGGCGTGATTTCAACGGTCTTCGTGCAACCGCTGTACCCAGGTATATTCAAACCCCAGATGGATTTTATTGGGGCCAGTTTTACTGGGTAAACGACTTTATCTGGGGTAGTGTAATCGCAGCTATTATGCTTGAATGAGCGCCATTGATTGAATGATTGAATGATTGAATGACCCTGGCTTCCCCTCGGGACAAGCCGGTGTTGTTTTTGAGAAGAATAACACTAAAATAAAATGTAATTATGTTGTTGATTAATTTTTCAATGCGCATGCATGAATTTTAATTACGTCACGTTGGTTTAAGAAATGAAGTGAAGAACTTTATTGAGCCATGACATCAGTAGGGTACAGGGTTACGTTAACAGGCATTGCGCCATAACCTGGTGTGCCAAGGGACAATCCAATGTTCCCTCATCAGCGGCATGCCCTTCAAATTTTTCCTCTTGCATATCAATGAGGAGAAATTAGAAAACGTATGCATGCTGATGAGGGAATTTAGAGATTAAATCCCTTAAACAAACAAAAAAAACCGAGCCGTGATCATGGTATGACACTAGTTTAATCCTACTGGAGAAGTTAAACGACCGTAAATTTTTAGAGCTACCTGCATAAAACTGACTTACGCCATATCGATCTTTTACATTCGAAGGAAAACAAATGTGACAATGTAAACATCTTTTGCAATAGGCACGATTCGTATTCTCACGAACGAGTCCTCGATGGAAACTAAAACGAGGATCGGCCGTTATTTCTCATGTTAAATGCTATTAGCAAATTACCGCGCATGAGCCTCCATTGAGTGCTCGTTCCAGCTCAACGGCGTGCATGGGAATACTGACGAATCTTGCCTATTCCTTGCCTGTTGTATCCATTCCACGGTCCGAAGATCACTCCCCCAAACGTCATTGGCCGTTTTTATACTAGAGACGTCTAAACGCGTTAAACATCTGACCATTAAAGCCCGGTTTCCATATGATCGCAGGATTCTTTCGTTCTGCGTATAAATTTACGCTTCGATTCACACCGAACAAAAGAATCCTGCGACCGTTGCGATCATATGGAAACCGGGCTTAAGTGCGACTGATGTAAAAACGAGATGCATAAGTTTGGATTGCGACTAATAAAATACCACGATTTTCTTAAAAAGAAACTGGGTACTATTCTCGGAAGAGACTGGATACTACCAATGACTACTGGCGCGAAAAATGAATGATCGTGAATGTCAGTAGTCCAGACGCTGGCCTCCCTTTCCGTATTCTGTTCGGCTACCCAGAAGCTGGAAGGGGAGGCCAGCGTTTGGCCTAGAATGTCACCGATGCCATCACTGCAGTTTGTGAAGTCTCTTTCATAGAGTCGACGAAAACTGAAAGAGAAAAAAGAGGTTACAAATGTTCATTTGGAGTAAGAAAAATAAAGGAAGCGGTTTCTAGAGAATATGGCCGAGTATATGGAACTGGCGAACTCGTTTGTCTTGTGTGATGTGGCTAACCGAGAAGCCCAGATGAACAGTCAAGTCATGGTGAAAAAATGGTTACCGCAGTTGGGACGACATAAAAGCTTTCATAAATCGTTTTCCAATAAGCCCTGACTGGCTAAGTGTGTCCAAGTTTAGTGCGTCTCGTTTTCTAGTACTACTGACACCTCTTAGACGGCTTAGACGTCTGTTAAGTGCATCGATCGGACGCACTTAGCAGACGAAGATAAATTTAACTGCGTCTGTCTTATTTACCGTTTTTACACTAGACGTCTTAGACGTAGTCTAAGCGGTCTCCAGACGACTCTAGTATAAAAACGGCCATTAATTGTAGCTGACAATTACGACAACGTAATCTACCCGCACCAGAAGTATGAAAGGAGCCATAGCCAACCCCGGAAGGCCTGGATCTGGAAGGGGCCGCAAGACTTGCGAAACTGGCATAAGAATAACAGCGCTGCCCACGTGTAAATGATTATAAAGGGCATAGACTGACAGACATACTAGTTTTTAGCACCGTGTACAATTTTGTACATTGGTCAACTGTAAGCTACAATTCAGTACAACCTAACCTAACAACCTAAAATGGAGAGTCCAATTACCGGAAGTATGAATAGTATTTGAGGGACCAGCACTATGATTCGTTGCGTACTTTAAACTGGCACGTGTACATATTTTGCAACTTCAATGCTTTTGGAGTGCAAGCGGTGGAGATGGTGTTGTTATTCAGTGTTGTTGAGTTGTACTTTCGTTGATCATTGCTGCGCAGCGAGCGCCGCTAGCGGAGCACCAGTTCTAATCTGTATTTGGTGGTAAAAATTGAGATTCGTTCAGCCTCGATTTCATTTTACACATAATCCTTTGCGGTAGTCTCGATTTCGTTTTAACAATAATCCTTTGCGCTTGCTGACCTTTCTCTCTTCGCGGGTCTCTTCGATTTGCTGTTACTGTAGCTACGCTTCGCCAATCGGGAAACAATTGAGATTCAGATTCAACTTGTGACATTTAAGCCAATTCATTCCTTGAATTTACTCCACTAATCTTCATCTGCTGGGATGATTCACTTCAGTTTACAATCTTCGAGTTGACACACGATCGTACGATAATTAATTGCGGTGAGTTTATAACCTATAACTTGCTCGTAGGTAAAATCTACTGTTTAGCCTATCCTCCTGACATCACTATATTTCTTGATCTTTTTATTTTGCGGTTCATTTTGATTGTCTTTTCATTTGTGTTATTTTGATAATCCCCTTCGAAATACCTCGCGCCATTGAGACCGACACGACTCACGTCAGTCATGCCGGAGCGCTTGATCTACCTCACTCATCTAGCTAGCTAAAACACAGAAACAAAGAACCCCTTTCTAACCACCACTTGCTAAGTTTATAAACACGAGTTTTCACTTCACTTTATGTCTTATAAATGGGTGTTTTATTTTGCCAGGATCTTTTTCCAGCGTCAGTCGCCGTCATAATTTTGCGCCAATCATCCGGTTCCCGGCACGTCACATTGGCTGAAACGTTTGTTGAGTGTCGTGTCCGTTATGAGTTTGTATCGATCGTTTACCGTTTTGAATGCTAGCTGATAACCGATGGCCATGGACAAGACTTTTTCCTAAGACTTATTACCCGGCACAATATTTGACAATTGGAAATTTGAATGATTTTCCAAAACGTTGCTCTCCCTTAATTGCGAAATTGGAAATTTGGTTATATGCAATACGACATTTTGATTATGGCGTCGTTTTAACTACAATTTACAACAACTGTCAATATATCTTTTCCAGTTTAAAGTTGTTGATACTTTTATACAATAAACGATGTAAGTATTGTTTGACATATGCTTTTTTGTTAACATTTTTTTTTTTAAACTTCTATATGTATAACATGCCACTTGTTATCCTCTTCTAACTCGCAGCAATCAGAGTCTATAGATAACCCGCTATATAGTCATACTAATTATACTGCATCTGAGAGAATCGTAAGTTGGACATTCAGTTAAGAAGTGCATTTCATCCTCAGTCTCCTTTTACATTTGGACAGATTCTGTCCTCGACTTTCCGATATGCCCTTCTCAATTTCAAGGAAGTCATTACTTATTCTAAGGCGCATATAAAGTGCAGTTCTGTGTTCAATATTGTCAGTGAACATTCAAAAGATAAGGCTGAAGTAGGTAGTTAAATTTAAAAGTGGATTTATCTGTTCTGTCATCTTATTGTGAATTGCACTCCACCAGTTTTGATATTCAATGTCTTCCAGCCTCTCCTTTATCATTGAAATGTAATAATTTTGCTCGTGAGGTTCATCGGGCTGCATGATCCACACACCGGCAAGTCCTAATTCGGCTATGTTGTCTTTTGTTTTGTCGTACCAATCTGTCTTATTATTCGAGTTAATATACTGCCTAAGTATATGTATCACGGGACAGCGTATTTCCCTCTGATCTGAGAAGCTTGAACCAGAACTTTAAAGGATCTTAATTTTGCCTCCACTCTTAGTGGAAACTTTCCGCCCAATCAGTCTGCTCTATATGCTGTGTTTGTGGCGGTTTTGTTAACTCCCAATAGGAGTTTACAAAATTTATTGCATTGACTTAGTCGTCTCAGTTCCCTAGTCTCGCTACCGTAGAGTAGGCTTCACGTTTGGTTAGTCTTATTACCCTAAGTTAAAGTTGCATACCAATGGCACAGCATAATCCCAATATGCTTGTATGATCTCTTTTGTTCGGTATGAAAACTGGTAATTATTCATAGACTTACCAGTATATCTTGGTTTTATCTAAGTTAATTTCCAATTCATTTTCATCAGAGAATATTTCTATTTGGTTCAGTGATATAATTTCGCAGTTGTACTTTGCTTTTTGCCATAATGACGAGATCATCGGCGTACATGCAGCAAACAATGAGCTGATGTTGTGTCCCATGATTTCCACGTGTTCCCCAGCATCATCTGCTTCATTAATTTTTTCTGGTAAGTCATGTAGGAATAAGTTAAAGAGATTATCCACAGTATTGTTTTTCCTAAATCCGCCTTTTTTTAGAATTCCTTTCTCTGTTAAATAATTATAAAGTCTTTTGTTTAGAATTGCTGAGAACAATTTGCAAATGTAAGAAAAACGAAGTGATCTCCCTATAATTGTTAATATTATTTTGGTCTCCCTTCTTACGTACAGCGGAATTGAACAACGAGTCCCTTACACCATTCCTTGGGGTATTGTCCCGACTGAAGTCCTTTATTGAAAATCTTTAAGATCAGTATGTTGTCTTTTCCTGGCGATTTCTTACCTATAAATTGTTTCAGTGCTTCTTCGAATTCTTGCTCGCTTATGTTATAGTCCAAAAGACCACTGGTAGGTGTTTCGTACTGATTGGTTTCATTTGGTGGCAGGTCCAAGTTATTTTCTCCATGGTGATCTCTGCCACTCTTTTGGCTTTGCTTTTTGAAATATTCATAGAATTCTTCGATCGTAATTGTGTTTGGCTGCTACTTTTCTTTGACAAGTTGAAAACATGGTTTAATGACCTCCAGGCCTAGGTGTCCTTTGGATTGCTAAAATCAATATTCTTAATCTTTTTCGCGACATGCATGGTCATAATTCGTTTTCCTACATAACCTTTTAAATTGCTTATTCTTTAAATGTAGTTGCTTTCGAATCACCGGGTCGTCATGATAATGAAATATTTTTTGTCCTAAAGATCTGAGATTGGTTTTCTGTTTTTGCATTCTTCATCAAACCAGTCGGCGTTTTGTTGTTTTCCTTCGGTTGCAGGTTTTCTGTATTTCAAACCGGCATCAAAACTTCATCGAAGAAGAAATTCCGTAGTTTCATTATTGTACTCGTAATATTGTTTGTTTCGTATTTTTGGGTAAGAGCACGTATATATTCTTGTTTTGTATTCTTGTGTGTTGAGCAAGATGCCAGTTTTCTCTTTTGAATTATCATCCCATACTAGTTGTTAATATATAAACTTAGAACATGAGCCTGATATACTATTCGAGCTAGATTTGTATTTTGCCCCCAACTCGTAGAGAGTAAGAAATTAAACAGTGATCTGATAAATAAGGGATCCATCACTTATTACATAATCAACAACGCTGCTTCCATTATAGATAAAGCACGGGCATTGTGTAATGTAGGTAGCGGCAGGGGGTACTCTAGTCCAGACGCTGGTCCGCCCCTTTCAGCTTCTGGCTCGGGTTGCCTGTGGGGGGCCTGGTTCATTTAATGGAAATATGTATTTATCGTCAATAAATGTTTCTAACAGCAACAGCAGCTTAACCAAAATCTAATCACACCATAATACTAACATCCACTTCCTTAAATTTCTTAAGTGGATGATTTTCGTATCACGTGATCGATGACGTCATAATTAGAGGAAATCATTTAAGTGAAATGCAGTTGTGACGATAAAATATAAAGAGAAAGTAACCCTGCTGAAATATTCCTCTTCCACCAGTGTTTTAGACCACGCTTAGAAAGCATGACTATCAAGTAAAGATAAGGAAATATAAACAGTACAAAAAGTCACGTGACCTATTTTGCATATTTTCGCCTTAATATATAACTCATTAACGAAACATTGTAGTCATCATTTTCTAAGCTGAAATTGGTAAAAGGCTTTAACCCGATGTCCACTCATTTTCTTCACTGTTTCTGTTAAACTCGGAGTAGCGTTTTTGATTTACTGATTTTATGGTCTAAGTCACGTGATAGACCACGTGACACGTTTTACTGCACACAAACCACTTAAAGGGAGTCAAGAATGACATGTATTAGCCATTTCGGAGTTGAGGAAGGGACTGGGACCTAGTGTAAAAAAATAATCTGATTAACAAATGACATCACAAGAAATGTCATACTAAAATTAGTAAGTTTACCGAGTTTGATGAAGATTGGTTTGATAATAAACATATGGGAGCTTTAAAAAAATCGCAAAATAAGAGAATCTATGGCTTTCATAGACTGCGAGCAGTCCCTCATTTTCCCTCCATTGGCAGTAATATGCTAGCGGAGCGAGCGAAGAGAAAATATGGCACGGCGTCCTCGAAAACCATACATTCTCTCCTATTTTTGCGATGTTTGAAAGCTTGCTGTTTAGTTTGTATTTATCCAAACATTCTCAAACTCGGTAAACTTACTAATTTTAGTGTTATCTTTCTTGTGATGGGGTTCATTTCTTAATCAAATACATTTTTGAAACTCAGTTCAAAGTCCCTTCCTCAACTCCGAAACGGCTAATAATCGTGAGAAGCTTGGCGCACTTACTGTACTCGGCTGTGCTCAAATAAGGAAAAAACATTTTACCCGAAGTTTGATTCCTGAACCAGGAAGGTCCTAGGATGCACGTGACCCCCCCCCCCCCCCCCCCCCCCCCCCCCCCCCCCCCTCCATTGGGTTCGAAAAAACTGTATAGAATGAATCGGGAATCAAACAATTCCCAAAACACATCTACAAAACCAACCTCAGAATGCAGAAATGCAGGAAAATGACATTTCAGCAAATTTCTGGGTATCATTCCCCGTTCCCTGAAGAAGCAAGCCTGGCGCTCGTGTCGGAACCTCTTGATTATCGAACCGGAACACTTACAGAATCTTGCATTGGTTATTCAACTGGAACACTTATAGAACCGACGTTAACTACATTACGTCACCAGTTCCACGTGTTCCACTTGATTAACCTATAGTGTTGAATAACCTAGTGTTGTAAGTGTTCCAGTTGAATAACCTAGTGTTGTAAGTGTTCCAGTTGAATAACCTAGAGTGCTGTAAGTGTTCTAGTTCAATAGGCACTCATCATCCCCGTACTCCCCGTGAAATATTCAAACCAACTCCCAACTTTTAGCCTTCAAATGTATAAACAAATTATGTAATTAAATAAAATCATTCATTATTTGACTTTTACCTAGCTATATTATCTTTTACCTTTCAGTATATGTAGCCAGTAGTTACGCCTCCCAAGCTTTATTGACCGGGTATTCTAAAGTTGCGCCTTCATTCGAGTAAACTAAGATTGCCAGTCTTGGAACGCCCTGGAATATGTTTTTACACCCCATTTCACCCTACCATTTCATCGTCAAATGCTGGAATACTTAGATTCAGGCAACTCTTGTTTCTCCTTGATGTTTTTGGCTTTCGAAAGCGCGCCATCTCAGGTTAGAAGAGACGAACCTCAGCCCGCAAACTCAACCTCGCAACTCAGGGACTGAACCAGTGAAATGCAAATTCGTTTTGAGCTAGAAATCATAGCTAAAAACATTGTTGTTTTAAAGTACAAAGGAATTCTTCCGTATTAGTATTCAGTGAAATAAATGTTGTACTCAACTATAATACAAGAAGCCTCGATAAATTTATAGAAATGTTACTCCTTTGAATGTAAATCTTGACTTATTTTGGTTATATTGGTTTTGAGTTTCAGAAGTAATTTACAAAATTCGAGTCCGTGATGTATCGGAGATAGATTCTCGCCTCCGGCTCGGATATGTATCTACCGACATCGTACCGACACAACATGGCCTCTCATGTTGTAAAAAGTACTTAAAATATGCAAGGGCAACAGACGAAGTAGAAGGTACGGATCACCTTGGCGGTATCTAATCAGAAAAATTGTAAAAGTAATAATAGGACGATGCAAGTTTGGGAATAATTATATTTTATCAATATTTCGGCTGGCAATGCCAACCCAGGGCATAGTTAAAGAGTGGAATGGTTAGGAAACCCGGCAAACTTCAAAGGGGCTAACAAAGGCGCTGCGATATTTATGTTGGAAGGGGGTAAGACAAAAGATTGTGCACGGCCATAGTTCATTAAAGGGGAACTCAACCCTAAAATCAACCCAATGTCTATACAAACATGTATTCGAAATAAATAGGTTCTGCTATTTAATTTTTCTGTGTTGTGCGTCTAGCAAGAGAAAATCCGAAAACCTTCCTCACAGCCTCCGGTATGTACAGACGGCTCAAGTCTTGTAATTTGTGACGTAGTATACGGGGAATAAATTAGTTTTGCCATGCCGTCCCCTACATTGAATAGCAGGCCTAATGGCTTCTAATTGCGGACCATTGTGCTTTCTTTGTGCTAGAGGTGTGATCGTTCTTCCTTGGTATGTGTGACGTACGTTATGGGGAAATTTGCACTGAATTGAGCCGCCGCACAATATAGATTTTTCAGCGGAAAATCAAACTTGGAGATTAATTTTCTCCTCATAGACGCGCAACACAGAAAAATAAAATATCAGAACTTATTTCTTTAGAATACATCTTTGTAAAGACGTTGGGTTGATTTTAGGGTTTAGTTCTCCTTTAAGGCTGGTTCTCATATAATCGTCGCGATCGCTTGATTCTTTTGTTCTGCATATTAATTTACGCTTCGCTTCACACCGAACAAAAGGTTCAGGTGATCGGGACGATTATATGAGAACCAGCCTTTAGCGTCCCCTGAACGACTGAACCCACGCGTTTCTATTGGCTGATTGATTAACATATTGGAATTTCTATTGTGTTTGTGCACGGTCACGGTTGAAAAAAGAGAACAAAGACATTATATAACAAAGAAGGTCGCTGAGTTTCATAACCATTCCAAATCAGCCGCCTTGCATCGTCGTACTATAACTATGATTTGTATAGTCCATTTATACCTTCGTGTGTGGTATCCTCTACTATAACACTGACACCTGTCAGTATTAAAGACTTAGTTTTGTTCATGCAGAGAATATCATTTAACTTGGGTAACTCAAGCTAGTGGCTGTGTACATTACCATCCAGCTACAGTCAGCCTTGACACCCCTATATTGTACTTTTAGTTTGAATTAGGGTCCAACTTTGCGATAGGAGATATTAAATGTTTTTTTTTTCGTTAAAACGTTATCTTTGTCTACTCGAAAAGAAAAAATGTACTTTAAATAGACCAGTTCGCGGTTAATTCCGACATTTTGAAAGGGGTGCAAACATGGCGCGAAATAAAGTGTTTGTATGGGAATCCGATGCCAAATAATTTCCGTAAAATCGAATTTCTAAAATATTCACTGACTGCAAACTTAAGATACCATGTACAAGATTAACTGATCAAAATCTGAGGGATCTAGCTGTGCTGGGAAGCAAGCAATCGTGTTTTCAGTTTGCCATACATTTGTCTGTAAATTTTCCCGCGGACTGCAGACAAATGTATGCGGAAAACTGAAAACACGATTGCACGCGCAATCTAGATTGAGCTACATATATAAATACTGTATTTCGCGCCATGTTTCCACCCCTTTCGAAATGTCGGAATTAACCGTGAACTGGTCTATTGTCCTTTCTTTGGCTTCTTTTTGTGAATTTAATATTTTTTTCAACGAATAAAGCCTCGGTCAAACGGTTTCAACATCGGTACAACATCGGTACAACATCGGTACAACATCGGTACAACATCGGTACAACATCGGTACAACATCGGTACAACATCGGTACAACATCGGTACAACATCGGTACAACATCGGTACAACATCGGTACAACATCGGCACAACATCGGTACAACATCGGCACAACAACGGAACAACATTTAATTGTTGAAACCCGATGTTGAAACCGTTTGACCGGGTCTTTTAATTGATTGTTGAAAAGTGCTGTAGTACTGTTTCAAAAACGGGCTGCCGTGTTTTATCAGATTTACAAACACGAGGGCGCAGCCCGAGAGCTGATAAAACACTGCAGCTCATTTTTGGAACGGATTAAAAAACGTCGATGCATAGAATCATACGTAATCAGGAGCCCATTACCAGGACCGTTCCTCTGTTATGGGTTGGGTCCCCAGCACAGGAGTAGATGAGGCTATTTTTAGATTCGAAATTCCCGCGAAAAGAGGTTGCCGCCATGTTGGTGCCCTTAAACAATAGATTCCTCGTTAGCTTCTTTTGTTGGGGCACCAACACTTGAATCTCTGGGGATTGAGTGAAAACCAGCAATTTGAATTCCCGCGTTGAAAGTGAGAAGAATGATATCTGATTGGCTAAGAATAGTCTACCTTTGTTCTTTCTCGCGCGAAACGCAATGCTAAAAATAGCCTCATCTACCTCTGTGCTGGGGAAGATGGACGCTCCTGGTAATGGGCTCCTGACGTAATTCAGTTATTTTGGCGTTACGACATATTTCGGCCGAGAAAATCAAAGCAAAAGTTTATATAAATGAGGACCGTACCTATATCAGATTTTATAGAAACACATTAATTAAACATTCGTATCTTTTGTTTTTTCCTCATACTTATTAATGGTTTTTGAATGATGTTGAAAACGTGTTGAATAGAGTTTGAATGCGTTCAAACTTTGATTAAACATCTGTCCAACATTTAACTGACCGTCTGTTGTTAATTCTCGGAAATGTTGTACCGATGTTGAAACCATTTGACAAAGGCTGGCGGAGTGGGTACGAGGAATAGATACTATGACACCAACTCGTTTTATGCGTTGCACATTTTCCTTTTTTGTGATAAGTAATTTCAGAACTTTCAAAATATCACTTAGTGCCCATAAATTATATACTATAATCATATTATAATATACTGAGCAAACATTTGCCGAGAGAGTTCACTCTAGATCTATCACCTGTTTATTCACTCGCTATTGACCAATCAGAATCCAGATATTTGGTTGAGTATATTATAATATGATGTGTTAAGACAACTTCACAATAAATATGACAACTCCTTTTATCGCTTGGTTTTACTGCTTCTTGACTTAGTTTCTGACACTGTACATCGCTCAGCGATTGCTAGGAAAACTCCGACTCCGTCTTTTCAAAATATTAATATATAACAACTTTTAAAATCAGAGATAAATGATCATATTTAAGTGCCTCCAACAACCTGAGTGTTATGGACCGATGACAGAATGCATGGGAAAACAGTTCCAGCCTACTGACTCTCCTTGCCGTTTTCTAGAAGACCGCTGTCCTGTCCTGAGTAGCTCCGAACCCTCGATGCCAGTAGCTCCAGTTCCTTTTTTTCCAGACGAAAAACACACCAGTCCCCCAAACATTCTGCGCCGATATTATTGTAAAATCTGACTGACGGGCGACCCTGTGGTGACATCCACTGCATGCGTGCGCAGTTATGCTCACGTGCGATCTAAGGTAAGAAGTAGGACATGGGCATTTATCAGTGTGTTTAAAAACTTATAACAGCGATTTTCGATTGAGTGTCAAAGTAACTGTACGTGACTGCTTTGGTTTTGTGCTCGCGTAGCTTTTCTAGGAGATGCTAAAGATGCATTGTTTTCTGGGTTAGGGTCCTTTGTATTGCAGGGTATTGTTTTTCTTTAGAAGACAATAGTTTCCTTTGTTTTACCATAGTTAATAGAGTGGAATGGTTAGGAAACTCAGGGACCTTCTTTGTTATATGTCTTTGTTAGCTTTTTTCAACCACTACCGTGCACAAAACACAATAGAAATTCCAACATGTTAATCAATCAGCCAATAGAAACGTGTGAGTTCAGTCGTTCAGGGAACGCTAATGAACTATGATCGTGCACAATCTTTTGTCTTACCTCTTCCAACCTAAATCGCAGCGCCTTTGTTAGCCCTTTTGAAGTTTGCCGGGTTTGCTAACCATTCCACTCTATTAACTATGGTTTTACGTCATGTGGTGAACTGCTTACACCAAGAAACTTGTACCGAAAAATGTTTCGTAATTAGCAGCCAATAAGTTCTGAACTAAAACCAAACATTGTTTTGGTCCGTCTCGTCTCTGCCTCTAGTTTGAAAGTGCACGAAAATAAGTTCTTATTCTCATGGGACGCAACATGTTCCCTACGTGATAAAGGTGTATGGAATCGCTCTTTTGTGAGAAACTGAGACCTAATTATCTTTTGTTTCAATTGCGTTCGGCGCATGAAAAGTTGACGGTTGAGTCGGGCCTTAGACCTATGGAACTTAAGCTTATTCACACGGCGGCCATGTTTAACTCCCAGGAGTATAAAAACCTTTGTTTTACACGCGTGAACTCGTTCTGAAACTGCTCAGTACGAGGCTACACGTGGGAAATCTATTGTTTCAAGCCAACATGGCCGCCGTGTGACAAAAGCCCATGAACACTCATACGATTTACTTACTTTTGCCAACTTTTGCATCATGGAAGTACCAATACCTTGACCTGTCAAGGAGAATTGAACACATATTATATCAACTAAATCTCTCGGCATTTTTGCCATTGCAGATTTCAGCCCACCAATTCTTGGATTAGAGATTCGTATGTCAAAGTCATGGCGGCCATGCTGGTTGAACTTAACGTGGAATCTTTTGTTTTGGGAAGGTACGTTTTATCAGGGGGGTGGGCTGGGCCGCTGGGGGATCTGTACTCAATATCCTAAAAAAAATCCTTCCCTGTGCAAACCATTTCCATGAACGTCACTTAAAGCTACAAGAAAATGTATGACCATCCCCTTTATAATCTGACGATTTTTGGAGGGTTTTTCACTCATGATACCCTTACTAGTCGGGTTAAAAGAATGAACATCCGTGAAAATGGCCATTGATCAGCATATCGTAGTTGGGATGTATCAGATTTGGCAGTTCCTGTGGATAGTGCAAACTTAAATGCTGTGCAACTTTTTGGATTTATCAGTGACTTCGGAATCAGTGATGTTTAGCCCAGTATATGTACGGCTATAGAAAAGTAACACTAATCTTGAATGAGCAAATGTAAACAAACAATCAAAACAGTTTATATTGATAGCAGAACTGAAACACATTAAATAAATCGGAATGAAAAAAACCTTTGACCCTCCCTTGTTAGAAAAAAGTAAAGGCTTGGCCCTCCACAAATGTTCAATATTTGTTTTATGACCCTCCCCTCTCAAAGCCCCAGCCCACCCCCTGATAAAAACGTACTTCCCTTCCCTTACGTGAATCAAGATGACGGCGTTGACGTCACATGACAGCAAGTTAGGAATATGTTACAGTGTAATAGAGTGCACATAACTGAACTGTGCACCACTACCTTAGCTGATTTATACTAATTTGTCTATTTCTTCCTCGTATTGTCACTGTTCTCCTAGTTTACTATTTTGATGCTCTCTGGGTGCGTGAACATGTTTGTCTAAGATTACTACGATATTAATTTCACATTTAAACGATCATAACTAGGAGTAAAACATACCACCAAGGTTTAAACTGTTGTTGATTTACAAACAAACTTGTTCTTTTTTTTTCTGGTCGAAAGGGAACCCGGCTCATGCATTAACTTCCCTTACCGCCTATCCTTACCGCCTATCCCCTCTCCCCTACTGCATATCCCATATCCACAACTGCCTATCTCTTATCGCCTCTCCCCTCTCCTCTATTTCCTACGGCATATCTCCTCTCCCCTACCGCCTCTCCCCTCTCCCCTCTCCCCTCCCCCATTCATTCACCCCTCCACCCCGAGCTCACCTCGAGCATTAGGAATGACAAACAAGTCCTCCAGATACAGCATGGAGCCTTCCCACGTGGAGTAGGTGAAGAAGTAGATGGCAGCACCAAGGATCTCCTTATTATTTTGTAGATACCCTCTCTTCCTGACAACACGATGGTCCGCTGCGTCTACAGGAACACACGTCAATCAATGCTTAGCGGATTAACAGGAAAATGACGCCTTTTATGAATCGTATTCTTTGAATTGCCCACTTTAGAAACGAGTAGGGGGTGGAGCGAGTTCGGTTTCATAAAATTGCTTGGGATCGTTACTGGAGACAGTTAATTGCTATATTTGCCATGTTTCTTTGTATTCTGCAATTAACTGTCCAGTAACGATCCCAAGCACCTTTGCGAAACCGAACTCGCCCCAGCCCCCTACTCGTTTCTAAAGTGGGCAATTGCGGGAAAGCAAAACATTCGAAAGTTTTGCATTTGATTTTGAATTAATTGATCAAAGTGATTGCAATCTTTTTTTTTTTAATCAAACACGATACATAAACATTTTTGTCAGCCTTGTAAATGTTGCTGGAGTCAATGTTTTCATTTTCGAGTGCCATATATTGTACACAAAATCACAATCATGCGCTAGAAAATGATATATCAAGATGGTGGATTTCAAAATGGTATTTCAAGCGCTCAGTGTTGAACTAAAATAGCTATGCCACAGAATTTGAAATAATGAAAGTTTGAGAAAAAGGAATGACAGTGCAAAAGAGGGAATTACCTTCGTCTGTGCTCATCACCGTCCTAACTTCCTCTGTAACAAGGCAGTAAAATAGGGGCTTCTCACCAAACCCATCGCGAAGTAGTTCTGGAAATACAAGGTAACAATATTTCTAATACACAGAATTTATGGCTAATAGCCCATATGTATACAAAAAATGACATTTTGGACTAAAATCATTAACCCTTTGGCAACGGACCCTGCAAATATCGGTCCTATGTGACCGATAACTGCAAATATTATTGCATCACATCTAGACATCTGGAAAGACGATGTTGCGATATTATTTGAAGGGATGAATGACTTCAAAATTAGAGCTATAACAGGGATCGCTTGGCTCTTCCACTTTGGAGAAAAGCTCATATGTTTTGAGGATCGTATTTCGTTTCTTCGATTTTAATAATTTTGAGGAGCTGAAAATCGGCTCAAAAAATTCTTCCCATTCGCACTTGAAATTAAAAGCAAACACAAAATCAGCACTCAGGCGTTACAGTACCTTCTTTAATCTTTCCAACCAGCAGGTTTGTTTGCATAAAACGCACCAAACGACTGTGAACCACGCCGATGTTTACACTGCATTTCACTCGACAACATTTACCTGCTCCCACCTCCAATTGCATGCTGGGTAATCAACAAAAAATTCACAAGGGGTCCCCCCCTCTGGAACTCCGGTAGGGTAGCCCCTACAACCAAGAGCGGTGATTTGGACTCAACATCCTAATAGGTTGAGTAGGGGTAAAAGACTGCCAACTGCAGGATTTCACTGAAGGATTTCATTGAATATTTTTTTCCTGTGTCTGAAAGCAGAAACACAACGGAAAAACCCTGTGAATCCCCTCACAAAGCAAACCAAGTACTTTTCAGCCGTCCTCAGACTTAATGATGTCCTCTATCTCTCTGACAGTGGCATTTTTCTCCAAAATTAGAGCACATTTCATTGGAAACCCTACAGAAGTTGCAATACCTACCGTCGACGAGTACGTAGAATTCTCCCGAATGGCATTGTGGGGAAAGTTTGAGTCCTTGGCTTAACAAGTCAGCAGTATTTAATTACCCCGGGCTAGCCAAACTGGAACTGAGGGGAAAGGGTTTAGTTTACTTAGCACTCAGTATTTCACCAATTGAGCTCAAACACGGTCCGTCGTCAAAGAGTTAAAGCCTCTTAGAACAGTTTTTGTAGATCCCTCGTACTTTTCAGACGGTTGGTAGTCTTTTTCACCTGAGGGCTCACACAGATTAGCATAATTTCTATACTGTCTTCCATGTTGATATTGGGTGTGGCCAGCCAGCTTGATTTTGCCTCATTTTCATGAAAGAAATCTGACGATGCGCGCGCATGATCATTATTGCCAGAAAAATCGGAGGCGCAAGTCGAGGAGGCACCGGGAACGAGAATGGCCTATATATTTGGCATTTAAGATTTTTTTTACAGTGTAGTGAAAATACAACTATTCTAGTGAAGTATATCCAGCACATTTTCGAACAGTAAACACTGTGATTACGATCATTAGCCACAATTGGCAGACCAGTTTGGTCAACATGTAATACTAGTTTACCCTTTTCGCCAATCTTCAGTTGATCGGCCTCTCCCAGGTATTCCGCCAGACCCTAATAAATAAATAAATAAATAAATATAGTTAAGCAACTGATGACAGCGAATAGTCCAATTCGTAGTTATTGACCGCCATTTTGAAAGGCAACCAAGCCTTTGCTGACATCGAGACTGGAGTTGAGACAGCTTTGCTAGAGGCTTGTATCTAGTTTGCATAATAATCATAATCTATCCATATTCATAGAAAGAGGGTTTGTATCAGTGCAGGGTCAACTCCAGCCTCCATGGCTTGTATCTAGTTAGCATGATAATCATAATCTATCCATATTCATAGAAAGAGGGTTTGTATCAGTGTAGGGTCAACTCCAGCCTCCATGGCTTGTATCTAGATAGCATGATAATCAAAAGCTATCCATATTCATAGAAAGAGGATTTGTATCAGTGCAGGGTCAACTCCAGCCTCCGATCCATGGCTTGTATCTAGTTAGCATGATAATCATAATCTATCCATATTCATAGAAAGAGGGTTTGTATCAGTGTAGGGTCAACTCCAGCCTCCATGGCTTGTATCTAGATAGCATGATAATCAAAAGCTATCCATATTCATAGAAAGAGGGTTTGTATCAGTGCAGGGTCAACTCCAGCCTCCATGCGAGGCTGAGGCTTGGTTACCTTTCAAGAACTATGGATTGGACTATTAAACTGCTGACATACATAATTCTCCTAACAAACTTGAGTCACCGGCCGTTAACTGAAAAAAAGCTCAAGCAGTAAAAGTTAAAGATAGGGAAAGCTGATAACTTGAGGCAGTTGAGAAGCCCTTATCCGAGAAGACGCGAAGGTGTAACCATTTCATCAGTTGAAAAATAGATTGTTCCTACTTCTCGTTTAATTATTTAAATGTTGAATGCTCCTCTTATTTTTCAATAAGGATGTTTGCAGATGACACACATTAAGCTCCAAAACAAAGTTGTCAGAATCATGTGATATGCCGTTATTCGGCAGCACAAAAATAGACCTTTTGCAGGAAACAGTCACGTGCTGATATAATATATCGTTAACGAATGAATTGAGCTCGTGATCCCCATGGGAAAGGCGTTGCCATGGATGCTGGGTGGCAAGCTATCTTTAAAGACACTCTTTCAGATGGACAAACGATTGGAGGTGGAAAATAGCACTGATTTACAAACAGGTTTTGCTAATAACACTACCGATCTCGTACAAGTGCCTTTAAATATATGAATTAAGATTTTTTGCAACCCATTACAACCACGCGTGATCGCATTCCTGCAAAGGCCATTACACCTTTCTGATTCCACACTTAATAGTAAAAACGTAAGCCTGCCTTTTCCTTTATGACGGTCTAAATTCAGATAAATAGAAAGCGGGTTCTACCTCTCGTAATGTTTATATAGAATACACTCTGAATTTGAGTCAATTGTTTTCATTTGTTTTTGACTCTTTCTTCTAGAACGACCTTTCTCAAAATATGAACTGAATATATTACAACTAAAGACATTAAAAAGCTCGCTTCCGTAGATATATAATACATGCATTAACTGTTTGCTGTCCCTTGTAATAATTTATTACTATTTATTACATCTATATATTTCTTCTATTTTCCTATTATAATTACTGCAAAAGTTCAACAAATATTTAATTACTATTTATTACAATTATATTTCTTCTATGTTCGTATTGTAATTACTGTAAAAGTCCAACGTTAAAGGGGTTGTGTCACGGTAAGACTTTACATTCCTTTTTCCGAGCCGGAAAGAGCTATTTCCACCGATTTTGATATGAACTAACGAACCTCTCGGCCATGTGGGATGCTTAAAATGAAAGCAAATTATGCAAAAATGACTAACAAACAGTGTATATAAACAGTCTCCAGGGAAAATATTGAAAATCCTTTCAATCAAGCATTGAGGGAGGGAAGTTTAACTGTTTGTATCCAATTAACATCCACTAAACGAGCGATTACTCGATACATGCGCAGTACCATGACATAGCCCCTTTAAATGTTGTAATGATAGTTTTTCAGGGTATCATTATTAGCTCGCTAACGATACGATGTTCTTAGTCTACACTGATCCAGATTTTCCGATGTCTTTTGAATCTTATTGTTGTATTGTATGGATTCTAGTGATCGAATGATCGAATGATCGAATGATCGAATGATCGAATGATCGAATGATCGAATGATCGAATGATCGAATGATCGAATGATCGAATGATCGAATGATCGAATGATCGAATGATCGAATGAATGAATGATTGAATAAATGAACGATTGAATGAATGAATGAATGAATGAATGAATGAAGAAAGAAAGAAAGAAAGAAGGCTTGGTTTTAAACCCTCCACCCCCACACGTCGGGCCGGCGCTTCAGGCACTGCACAGCAAAAACATACGTTTTGTGTATACCAGTTGAAAATAGTGGAAATTAAAGGGACATGGTTAATCGAATTAAACCTTCAAGTTTCTTTAAAACAAAACCGACAAAATTAACAGCCTGAGATAGACGAGCAATACCATGTGAATGTCCTGATATGCTTTTCGATAGAGGATGGCAAAGATTAAAGTGAATTATAAACGCTAGAACCTTGATTGCGGTTTACAGTGAACCGATTTCAAATTGCATACATTTTCTTATAAGCAGTATTTTTCATTCACTCGAATCTTTCCTAAGGCTATATCAAAATTGTTTCATATTTTATCCAGTATACCTGGAAAGCATACTCTGCTAAACTGAGTAGTATTTTTTGTCTTTCGGCATTATAATGTTCATCATTTGGGGGTTGACATAGCCGTGTCAGAATACCAAAATGAGGAAGACGTGAAGCAATTGCTGTTCTCAAATTTTAGTTTAATTAGCTGTTATTATTTAAGAGAATTCTATGTATAATTGAAAACCTTAAGTATATTGCTGAAAATCATTTAATATTTATTTATTCATTTTTAAATTCAGTACGGGAAGTCGCGGGTTCGAATCACGGCCGCGTCCTTAGGCAGGGACGTATAAGCTGTTGGCCTTGTCTCCTTCATCTTCTAATCTATACGAGGGGGACGTGAAAGAACCTGTTGTGTTATTTCGAGAAAGAGTAGGGGATTGTCTCCCAACACAGCTGCCTGGTATTCTGAGGTAATAACAAACACTCATGATTGTAAACTGCATGACAGCACATTGCGTCACAGTGGTGTACAGTCCATATCACAAAAAAATAACCTTGTGAAGCGCATATGAATATACTCATATTGAATTTGTGCTTTATAAATGTATCTTTTTACCTTTTTAATACGTTAGGGATTACAGAGTCCGGTGTGGCTTGACACAATTATAGTATGCTTTTTTCTCATTTAATATCGGATTTGATTTGCACATGTAATCAAAATCTGCAATAAACGAGATTAAATTATAGCGACCTTAGGAAACTATAACACAGGACAACATCAAGGAGGACGGCATTTCACTGGTCGTTGGGCGCGGTTTTTGGATTTAACCCGGCTATTCCGAAATTAGAATATTTCGAAATCCTAAACGTTCCTCTTCCGAAACATGTGGAAAGTAGTTATAGTATTTTTAGTATACATCCCTTAAGATTTTGTTTTTCAGTGTTTTTGATAATTCAAACAAAAGTGGATTTCCGGTGCATGTATTTATTTTTCCAAATACCAGAAATATTGCCCATAAAAAAACCCGTTACAAAATACAATATTAATTACACGTGAAAATGCATGCCATCGCCTATATTTTGGCCGTTGACTACACACACAAAAACAGGTAAGAACGTCGAGTTTTAAGCGTGCAAGCAACCTTTATAGGTTGTTTTGCATTCGGGATAAATAAAACTCTGTGCCCATTCCATGTTTCGAAAAGTTGAAGGTGAAAAACAATAATAGTCGAATAAGATAAAAAAACACCATAGTTTTGGTAAACAACGCTTTGTAACAGTTCTGCCGTCGCAGCCGTAGCCGTCGTGTTTTCTTAAGGTCCCTAATTACGGCTCTAGACTAAACTAGATAGATAGTATTATATTATTTACGAACAATAATTACGTAGTATTAACTATTTTCCAATTACCTTAATCATCTTAGCGATGGACGGAACATCGCCTCGTGTCGCCTTACGAACGCTATAATATTTGTGACTTGACTTAAAAGGATCCATGGATAAAAAAACTGGATGCCTTGATTGAATCAGTAGTTTTTGTTAGTTCCGGATGACAATTCAAAAAACAAAAAAATTGGAAATTTTTAGCGTTCGATAAATGGATCTTTCCTGTCAAGTCAGAAATTTCTATAGAAATGTAAAAAACATAATTTCATTGCGTATAAGAATCACGTGATGAACACATGAATACAGACAATGTCATTAGGTAATCAAGCAAGGTTATCCAATCAAGAGGTGGATTGATCTCCAGTCCTGTATCACATTAAGGCTTCTGTTCCAGTTCATTCTTCGTCACCAGAATACTTTATATTTTTTGAATAAAAGCGACCTTAAGCAACAAGGACGGCGACGGCAGTGACGACGGGACGTATAAAAATGTTTCTCCCGAAATTTATTTATTTTTCTTGCTCGCCTTGAATTGTTTTTCACAACCAGATTTTCGAAAAATATAATGACTATAGAGTTCCGTTCACGCTGAACGAAAAGTGATTTGATTTACTTGTTTACGTTCGCGTTGTCTTTAAAACGTACAATTTGGGGTTTTCACGTTGTGTTTTTGCAGAGAACGGTGGAAATGTAGGCGACTGCGTGCATTTTCACGTGCAGTTATTGTATTTTGTAATTAAGGCTATTGTTTTATGCTGTCGTCCAAGACATTGCCGTCGTGGTTGCTTAAAGGAGAACTGAACCCTAAATCAATCCGACGACTATACAAACTTGTATTAAAAAGAAACAAGTTCTGCTATTTTATTTCTTTGTGGCGCACGTCTAAAAAGAGGAAATACGTCTCGAAGGTCGAAAAATAGCCGATTCTCCGCTGATAAAGCTAGTTTGCGTGGCGGCTCAATTTAGTGCTTTTTCCCCCCGTATCGTACGTCATGCATACCAAGGAAAAATAACCACACCTTCAGCACAAAGAAAGCACAATAGTGCGCAATTATGAGTCGTCTGTCCATCTATTCAAAGCCGAGAAAAACATGATAAAACTAATTTATTCCCCATATTGTACGTCACAGATTACAGGAATCGAGCCGTCTGTACATAGCGGCGGTTGGGAGGAAGATTTGCTGATTTTCTTTCCTTTGACGCAAAACACAGTAAAATAAATTTGGTTATGACTCTTTTCATGTTTAGATCTACTCATTGAGCTAAAGTTGATTTTTGGCTTCAGTTTTCCTTTAAGGTCCAACGTAGTTACCGTGACTTAATCAAGTATACACCAATTTAAAAAAATATTGATCAGATCGATTGAACAATGATCAATGAACAACAAACATTGAACATCGAACAACAAATATTAAACAAACATTGAATAAGAGTGACTGCAATAAACCCGTAAAGCAGTCCTTGAATAATATTCACGAGGCGACAGAACAGCAAGCCTGGTGCATACTTGTAACATAAATGCAAGCGCACGAAAATAAAACAGTAGGTGATAATGATCATTCTGCGTATCAAAGTTTAGGTAGGAAAAGCATTGTGCATTGTTCATTTTTCTGAAATAGGTTTAAAACCAGAATTGTGGCGCAGTTTGCTTGGGGAGTACCAATGCAATATTCCATGTCATTTGGGCATGCGTAACGCCGGTAACACTGATCAATAGTTTGTAGTACATAGTTAACTGTTACTGAACAATATGTATCTTGGTCTTATGTCCCTTGGGCAGGAACGTAAAGTAGTTGGCCTTGTCTCCTTCCACTTCTAATCTATACGAGGGGAACGTAAAACAATATATTGTACTATTTCTTAAAACTGAGTAGGGGTTTGTCCCCCCGGGGGGGTTCTTCAAGGTAAAAAAGGATAGGGGTGACCGTCGGAAAACCTAGAAAAATACCCTAAAAATACTAAACCGTGAAAAATTTCCCACCCTGTAATGTACCTCATAGTCTAAAAATCACCCTGAAAAATGGATTTCGCTTGGACAACCCCTAAAAATACTAAATCGCCGATTTCAAACCCTAAAAAGTACGACGATCACCCCTACCAGCCGAATATAGAAAGAACCCCCCCCCCCGATTCTGAGCTAGATTAGAGTAGATTAGATAACTTTATTTACCCACGATAGGTCCATCAGGATATAAATGTATAAAAAGATTAAAATGCATAATATTATATTATATTATATTATCATTTGTCATCTATTTCCTGTATTTCGTAACCCATATTTCTAGTTAGTCACGTTCGCCAATGTAATAACATTTCTTCATATTACCTGAAGAAGGCTGGTTTGGCCAGCCGAAATATCGTTATAAACCTCTAAAATTTACGTTGTGTCGGCTTTGCTATTTTTAATAATATTATAAACTAATAGAGATTTTGAGACGCGATACCGAATTATATTGCCGGCCAGTTGGGAGAAAATATATTCCGTATTGGGCGGAGTCGCGCAGCGACGAAGCCCAAAACGAAGAATATATTTTCTTCCAACGCTCAATTAGTTTTGTATCGCGATTCAACAGTTAAGTCGGGAATTGTTAAAAGAAAGAAGAGAATGAAGCACCAAACTTATTCTGATCATAATTTCAATTCTCAAAAGGCGCCTAGTATATCTATGGCAACGGTTTCACGGCTTGAGTGGCGAAAACTTTCGCGACGCGTTTTGAAATCTCTTCAAAAATTATGAAAATTGTACTTTTAGCGAATAAGAGTGTTAGATTTCTGACGGAAACTACAATGCCAACCTTACCTTTAGGATTGAATGATGCTTATCTTGTAATTTACAGTGTTTTGAAGGTGAAATTGTAGAAATCTTGCTGTTGAACAAACGACTTTTGACCTTGACCTGGAACGGCATGTAACTGCAAGGGCTCGCGCAAGAGCCAATCAGAGGCTGGTATTCTGAGACGCAATACCATGTTATATTGGCGTCTCAAAAGTAAACAAAGTGATCAGTGAATCGTGATACATATTAATATATTATAATATATACTATAATAAATGTTAAAATCAAGTCTAAGCTACGACGATAATAATCTATATTAATTTATAGTAATATTCTAATGTAGTAGATATATATCTAAAATAAGAAAAAAAAAATCCTGCTTTCCAAGGACGCCGTGCTGAAACTGGGTTAAACACTCTGAAAAGTGTGGCAATGTATCTGTGACTTAAAGGTTGTCAGTGACGACGCCTGTCTTAAATTTAATGGTAATCTATTCCACAGCACCGCTCCGCTGTAACTGAAACTGTTTTTATAGTAATCTGAACGTGGAAGCGGTACTGCTAGCTTATTTTCAGCATTTCTCAAGTTATAGGACGTTATGTCCATTCGACTGATGAATTTAGAGCTCAAATATTCGGGTGTTTCGTTATTAAGAGCTTTATACATTAAAATGGATTTATCAACTATACGCTGATAATCTAGTTTTTACCATTTCAACGAATGGAACAGTTCGTCTGCGTTAGCATCATAACTTTAGAACGTAATTATGCTACTAACTACTAACAAACACTCACGATTGTAAACTGCACGGAAGCAAATTACGCCACAATTGCGTCCATATCTCAAGTTCTACCTTGGGAAGCTCATTATTTGAATGTATTCATATATAATTTGTGCTATATGTGAATGAATACCTTTGTTTGTAACAGCATCAAGACGTGCGCCACGAGACGCAGTCGAGCCGGTGTCGTAAGTGATATTCTCTTCCCGTTTGACGTTATCTGTGAAAGTACGTGAGGACACAGAGGGCATACCGCTTCGCTCCGTGTTTGTTCATATGTATAACTGTCTATTGAGCCAGGTTCGATTTTCAGAACAAATTAATCAAGCCAAGCCCATCACTGAGGATGTGCAGTGCTAGTACAAGAATACGCATAACATATTATCAACCAACAAATCAACAAGGTCAAACTAACTGATAGTGGGCTGATAGTTCAGGTGGTAGAAATGAAAAATAAACAAGATGGAAAAATACCATGATGATTGTCCCAGCCTTTACATGCAGGATATGAAAATCTATAAATTATCTATACCGCACTATGTAGAGGAAATCGGATGAACTGCTCGTGCTATACGGGACTATTTATAGGTACTGAGTGATATTTTGAAAGTTCTAATAATTGCACGAGCCTTTGTTTTGTTTATAATATACTGAGCAAACATTTGCTGTGAGCGTGCGACTGTGCACTCAATAACCTTATGTATGTTATAAGGCCAAATATAGCATTTCTTTTCTTGTGGAGCAATAGTCCTCATTCACACGGCAGCCATGTTTAATCCCAGGAGAATAAAATCCTTTATTTCCCCCGTCTGAACTCGTTCTGAAACTGCTCAATGCGAGGCTACGTGTGGGAAATATTAAGCACTTATTGGACGAGGCTGAGCAAAATATGATTTGTTCATGGTGAGCTGATCGTGACATGAGCCGGCTGGCTTGGGGGTGTGGACCAACATTTTGAGAAGAGCACAGAGGGGTGCCGGTCATCTGATAGTAAATTTGACAATGCGGAGTGGGGGTGGGTCGATCTGGATTTAGCTTAATTATAGAAAATGTAAATATGGTCGGATTGTTTTCACACCTCAAAATGAGGAAACTTACCTGCGAAATCGAGAGTAAACTGTTAGTTTTTATTTCTAATTTTCAAACCAAATCTACGGGGAGCATATCCCCGGACCCCCTCTAGTTTTCATAACCACAAGCTTGTGTAGTTTATTCTGACTAAAACTTCGACCACAATGCAATATTCGATATTTTGTCCAACGTTGTTCAAGGATACTTTACGTTTGAAAATATATTTAGAAAGTTTGAGCGATTATCTTCATGAAAGTGAGGCATCACACGATCCAGATACTTTAAATAGTTTGTTTAATTGTTAAATTACATTAATATTAAATGTTTGTAGCTCCAATGTGTATATTAAATGTATATTGTATATATTTTCAGTAACCAGGAGCGTCCACTAGTTTCACAAGTTGGGCTATTTAGATTATTTTCCCCGCCAATTGGTTCATTGGATACTTTTGTTATACCAACATGGCTGCTACGCTTTTGTGATTTTGTTCCCTTTGGAATGATTGCAATCCAAGAATAGCGGGAAACCGTTCTAAAAATAACCTAACTGGTGAAAACGCTGTGACATAGGTCTACTATGCGAGATGGACGCTCCTAGTTATGGACTTCTGATCCGTTTATGCATGATACAAGTAGAAGACATTATATGTTAAAAACTTGCGTTTTGTTTCTATAATTTTATATCTTTCTTTAAAAAAAACATATTTATCTCGGTAGTATCGTCGTGTACCGTTGAGATCCGTGGGGAATCACACCTCGCGCGCTCGGAGGGTTGTCGTACCGCTATTATAGTATATATTTTACTATAATAGAATATTTTATGAACATACTAATGAAGTTGATATAAATCTGGTAAAAAAACGACTGCAATCAGCGAATTCTCTCGTGGTCTAATGGTTAGGGTTAGTGTTGGTGGTGGGGAAGCCATTGCATTGATTCTTAACCGGCACGAGTTCGAATCCCGGTTCAGTCGGTATTTTTTTTATACTGAGGATAACGTATAATCGTTCTAAAATTTCTAAGTGTCGATTCGAATGTTCGTATAAAATTTCTGAGTCTCAAATTATTCATAGCGAACGTGGGTAACAAAGGGAATTTTATGACGCAGTTGGTTAAATGGTACACGACGATACTACCCCCATAACCAAGAGCGTCCATATCGCTTTTATAGATGCTACGGCGGTTTCACAAGTTGGGCTATTTTTAGATTATTTTTGCCGCCAATTAGTGGGTTACACCAGTCAAGGAACAAAAGATGCCTCATTAGCTTATTTTGTTATACCAACAACACGTCTGCTACACTTTTGTGATTTTATTCCCTTAGGAATGATCCGTAGCATAGAGGTAGTATGGCAGATTCTCGTATGGTAGTATGGCTCTTGGTTACTGAAATATGTTTTTAGCAAAGACATGGGGTGGGCCATAATATAAAACTGACTTTGTGGGGGTGGGCTGAAAAAATTCCATGCTCAGTGAAAACCAGCCGACCCACATCCCTCCCCCTTAAATAAAGAACGTTCCCTAAACCTTGAGAATGTAGCACTGAAGTTGCAGACTGAAAGATCCATGATTTTTTTTATTAACACATTATTGATGGACTAGAGACTTCTTCATAAAACTACATTCTGATTGGTCAAAAGAAATCCCCAACCAATCGTAACAGAGTTTGTAATGAGGCTCTTAACCTGAAGTCGAGGCTACGGCACATGTCAATCGGTACGATTTGAGGACTTTTAGCAGCGAAAAGATGGCGCAAAATATAAAACACCAAAGGACACACAAATAGTAATTATATGAATCAATACTATTGAACGCACTCGGGAGCCCACGCACTGAGAGTATTTACATTAATTTCAATCAGTCGACATTCCCTGCATGCTTTGATTTTCATGCATAATTTAAACATTACGTTTACTCCGTTAATAGTTTTACTTTCCAGACATGCTCTCGATACTTATATAATATTTGACATATAAACCAGTCTAACATGTTTACTATTTACCAATGCTCTCTACATTATTTGTCAATGTTTTGAGGAGACAGTAACATTCAAGTGGAGCGTGCAATTCATGAGCTAGCAATGCTTCTGGCTTTATTAAAATCCCTTTGTTGGCAGATAACAGAAATCCACTCAACTCTCCAAAGCTTTTGTTTTCTTTGTAGTTTTGGCCCAGCAGTAATCCTCTTCTTGATTCGCTCTCTGATCCAGTCTTGAAAGACAGCACCTGATCGTGTACAATTTAGTCCTTGAACCCAGTATAAATAAAACTGTTTTCAAATCCAGTTATTTGTTGATGTAAGCCGTATAATTATTGTCCATTCGGAACAGAGTGCACGACATATTGTAAGGCCGGCCTGTTCACATGAAGGGAGGTTGACCCCAATGCTATATAGGACCATCAGTACTGTTGTCAAAAATGTAAAACAGTCTCGAGGGACCGGATTACAATACAATGAAGATAGCCCAAGGAACAGCAGCACAGCTTCTCGATGCTATGCAGCTAGGGCTGGGCCAGCAGGAATAAAATGTCACTGAACAGGATAAAGACCAAACACATGTGAATCTGCTTTAAGGAATCCATCTCTGAACCACTACCCCTTCACATTGGAAACGAGAACTGCTGGGAGTCAGTGGCATCAGAATAATATAAAATGGAATACACGCACGTTGTTCAAAGCCGATAATCCGCAAGGCCAGCAAACTTTTATATTATTTAAGGGAATACAGAAGAGCTTGCCTGCTGACTGACATTGTTATCACCTGCTACCAAACTAAAATAAGACCTTTACTGTAGTATGGTTTTGCCGGTATGGGGAGGCCTCCCTCGGTACCTCGAGGAAAATAATAATACATACGTTTTAGGAGCGTTATACAGCGCTCAATGCTATTACAATATCAATGATAGCAATAAACTAATAATAATAAAAACTATCTACTTACACCTGTTCTAGTAATATCGAGCAAGCTATAACTTAAAAAGAAAAGTCTTTAACTTAGATTTATGAGGTGGAAAGAATCCAGACCAGAAGCTTGCGAATACTGGGTCTGCCATATGACTGTCTACCTACACAGCGTTACAGGAGAAATGCCATCACTCTTCGGGAGTACGAGAGTATAGTGACACTACATTATAACTTACGATCGAAATATATTCGTCCCCTTATATTGTCTGGGACAAACCGTTACAAGTGTTCATTCATCCCACGGGCCGCTATGCTGTAAGATATAATCGGATTGAAATCCTCTAATTCCCATTATAGTTATATAATTTTATATTTCTATTGCCACTGATGTGATTTAGAATTTTCATATTTGTAGGCCATGTAAATCCATTGCACCTTTTTACCTAAGATGGACAAATAAAACATTATTATTACTGTTGTCGAAAATGTAAAACAGTCTCGAGGGATTACAGTACATTGAAGATAGCCCTAGTGCTAGGTTTAACCTTCCCTCATGTAGACAGGCCTTAAATCAAGCTTACTGAACCGTCAAAACCTCATCATGATACGGTTTGTCGGTACATGTAAATGGCTGCATTCATCACAAAGTTTCGCCTTCGGTTTCATTTCTACTTATAGGCCAGCAATTACACCTGCTCTTTGTAACGGCCCATTCAGTTAGCACTTTTATATCTTTCCTAAGCGAGTTTTCTTTCAGTAAATCTAAAAAAAAAGAGTTATTTGTGGCAACAAATATTACAAGGCTATAAAATTCTCTATATAATAAATTGAATGATGAAGTATTACAATCGTTTTTCATATGTTATAATAACACAATGTTTTACAACAATTAATAGCGGTCGCTTTTGAAGAACTGGTATAGTAATTGAAATATACTGTAACTGTAGCACTAAACTGGTTCCATTCTTTTCGCCAAATATCGAAAAGCAGTAATTAATTCAGTTATTCTTATTGTATTTTCTCTAAAGCAAGTTAAATGGACGACATTCTATCGATTTATAGTGAGCTTATTTCAATCTTTTTTCTATTTCATAAGATACACTATGAAGTAGAGCGATGTTTTAAACAAACATACGTCACTCTTACTGTCGTTTCATCGTGGTAATGTCACACTAGGTTTACCCGTATGCTCCGTGTTCTCGCCAATAAAGCTTCCTTCGCGGTGGCTTTGAATACAACATACGCAAAAGCTCCTACCAGCATCCCAACACACAAGTACACGAAACCAAAGATGAGTAGAATCATGTCCGTCTTCGAGTCAATTCGCGCACATGCTTCGATCGATTGTCGTTTCGCTGACCCATCTCTAGCTGCAAAAGTACAGGTGAATCCTAGGGTTAAGAACACTGAAGCAGGAATGATAAAAAGTAATGCAGAGAGAAGCAAACCACAGATATTCAAATCCATCGTCTTTAAGATACTCATTGTCTTGGTCGTAATAACTTTTATTCGTTTGCGCCTGTTTGCAGCTTGAGCCGAACTGAAGATACTCCTGTCTAAGGGTTCCGCTGAAACTTTCAATTGGACAAAGTCCTCGTTTTCGCTTTCAGCTCCAGTTTAATTTCAGGGTAACTTGGTCTCGGCTGCGCCGTGTTCGCCTCGCTGGCAGCTCCAAATCGACAGCCCTATTTTTCTTACGGAATCAAAAACCTTTTATCTGCTGTTCCGTTACAGATATCTCAGTCCTTGAGGCTATCTCTGCTCAGGAAGCGAGTCAAATTCATCGTGTTTTACGACCTTATGGAAGTATAATCTCGGCGGCATGAAACTACTATATTCTTGCTTTCTTGTAATATGTAGAGGTGTGAACAGGATTCGAATTGTTCAAAATTTAACGCTTTTGTATCCTGCTCGATATAGTGGTTCAGAGT